>JAAGKR010001853.1:52907-111138 GCA_011419295.1 Clarias macrocephalus
CACACACACACACACACACACACACACACACACACAGAGAGTTTAATCCTGTTAGTACAAACTCAGATGAGATATAAGATGACATCATCATAAGAGCAGCACGTTTATAATTATGTTTGCTCCCACTTTCTGCGCTTGTTCAAAGGCACGTCTACATCTCATCTATAATCAGATCCTGACCTCCAGGCAGAGGCAACCTGGTTATGGGACAAAACTCATGACATCATCAGGTGATAAGATCTTGCGCTTGTCGTGCACAACATGACGCATTTGTAAAATGTTGCATCATTTTATTAAATCTGACATCGAGACATCGTCACACCATAAACATCATTATTAAAAACATTTTAAACAATCAGAACTTTTATAGCGAATCCGAAAAGGAAATCTCTGCATCTGTAAACGACCAGCTGAACCTGTTTTGTATTCCTGATGCGTTACGATGTTTTCCCGTCTGGAGGCTGATCCTGTCTCGTCAGCGAGGGGTTTCATTAATCCTCTGCTTCGTTACACACAAACACACTGTTTACACCGAGCGAAAAATATTCATCAGAATCGGGGAAAATTTTAATATTAAACACCAAAAACCGACAGCGAGAGATCTCCGAACTGAGACGGGAATTAAATCGACCGTTTTTGCAGAATTTCCAGGGAAACTTCCAGGTGTAACTCGTCCTCGTTTATGTTAAATGTTGCTTAGTTGCGTTGTTTTCTTTCCAAACATGGTTTTTTCTTTTAACAAAAATTTAACAAATTTTAACATAATTCAATGGTTTCGTATTCCATATTTTCCTAGTCTAAATATTCCTACCCTTGTGGGGACACTCGGTCCTCATTAAGCTAGAAAACATGAATACACACACACACACACCCAGGGAAACCCCCAGCAGTGTAGTGTTCATTAATTCCCTGCTTCATTATGCAAAGAGGATCAGTAATGCTGTGTGTGTGTGTGTGTGTGTGTGTGTGTGTGTGTGTGCGCTCACCCAGCACACCACGCGGCCATTATAACAGGGCAGTTTGGCGTTGTCGTCCGTGATTTCCTCCTTGACCACCCTAAAGGACAAAAAAATGATATTAATAATAAGGAAAAGATTAAATTATGGACGCATCAGCACATCATCGTGGCTCCGACGTCAATCACGCGGCAGCTGAGCTCGGCTTTAATCCCGCCAGGAAGACGGAATGAATACATTAGAATACATAAATACGACCGGGTCCGAGATAAAAGCAGAGACGAGCAGGTTTTGAAGGTTTGTTCCCTCTGAGAGGAGCAGCAGCCGGGCTGAGGGTTTAACCTCACACCCTCCTGGTCACTGGGGCAGAACCTTCACCAAAATCACCATCTGGGCCAAAACTTTCTCAGGTTTAACAGATTACAAAAAAAAAAAAGAGAGAGAGAGAGAGAGAGAGAGAGAGAGAGCGTAACATCATATTTATTCTTCCAGGAAACAGGACGTGTTTTAGCAACGTTTGGAGTTTACATTAAACTTTTTTGTAGGATATTATTAAGAATATGTGACTACATGTAGGAATGTGTGACGGCATTAATATCCTGTGAACTGATACAACGTTTTATAGCCTGTGCTTAGTAAATGTTAAAAAAAGGTCCTCTGTTATAATTCATCTTCAGAAAAAGTGTGCAGGCGAGTTTATAGAAACACTCTCAAACGTGTTCAAAACAAGGGGGTGAAAACTTTTGAACAGTTTCCTCTTTATATAATACATTAGAATGCAGTACTTATTTATGCGATTATGAACACAAAACACTTTTTTCGTGCAAAAAAAAAAATTTATAAAAAGTTACATCAGAAGAGGGACACAAACTTTTGCACCAGTGCAATTTCCTGGGGCCACGCCCCTTCCTGAACAAGTGCATGGATTCAAGATGTGAATATAAAGAGGTGAGTGCAAAAGTTTGTACCTCTCCTAGGTGCTATAAGACAGAATTCATAATCGTAGAATTTTAGCAACTGTGCCTCACTTATGTGTTTCTCCAAGTACATTTTTTGCACACGTTATCTACTACATTACTCCTTTTTATCATTATTAGATTCTTTTGGAAACAAAAACAGACGTGGTGTAAATCAGGGCTTTTGGATGCTCCGACACGTCATTGCAAATAAGCAACAGGATGATGTTCCAGAGCTCCGGTTTTATTAACCAATGAAGCGTTCGGTCTCTCAGGCCTCGCCGTCCCCAAACATGAAACAGGAAGTAAACTGAAGCAGCCATGTTACTCGTCACGTGGTCCAAAGAGAGCAGAGAGCCTCCAGAGCTCATGAAGGTCACGCCAGGGTTCAGTTAGGGAGTCTTGTGACATCACAACCTGTGCTGATTTAATTCACGACTCCACATGAAATGCAGATGAAGTCGCTCAGAGACGGTGCGTTGCGCTCGCTGATGTGCACGAGCGCCAATTGCACACGTGAATGTGAGTGGGCGTGGCCTCAAATGGTGTGTGGAGCCTTGTCACGATCGTCAGGGATCAGTTCTCTGGACTCGGACTTCACACTGGATGAAATAAACACAAACGCTAAAGAAAGCCAGAACTTTGAGGGTCACTTTATCTACCGTCCTGTAAACACGTGGGCTGCGTGACGTGTCAGAGGGTGAACGAGGGGTGTACACACGCCAATATGGTCCTGATTTATATCCACATTTAGAGACTAAACACGTTTAAGCTTTGAAACGAGCAGCGTGAAGAGCCAGGATACGGCTGGAACGTATTTCACGCAGGGCAGAGCCGCCGTAAAACTGACAGCACGTATCGCTAAATTCCACGCTCGGTCCAAGCTGACATTCCTCCGTTAACGCAACACACACACACACACACACACACACACACACACACACACACACACACACACACACACACACACACACACACACACAGATGGAGGTATGTGAAAAAGCTGCCGACGTCATATTAAAGCCTGCTGGAGAAATAAACAACTTTGGTTCAAGTATTCGTCATCCGCGACTCGTTACGCAACAACCTTAGACGCTCTGCTAACGTTCTCGCTTCCTTTTTTTTTTTTTTTAGTTTTTTGCCCTGTAGCTTCGTCCCTGTTAAACTCTGAACTGCTGTGGTTTTCCCTCCCGGACACGGTGAGCTGCTAAACACAAAATATAGCGGTGCTGAAACTACTGAGGACAATTTGTACATTCAAATCAAGAAATTTACATTGTGCTGTGTGTTGCTGCTTAAAAAAGTTTTTTTGTTTAGTTTAAATTTGTTTTGGGATTTTTTCTTTTTGTAATAGAAATAAAATCCACACATTATTTTCTAAGAAACAACACACAATGTCCTACATATTCAAATTACTGCACACAGTTTAAGAGTGACAATTTTATAAAGAAATGAAAAATGAAAGGAAAGATGGGCAGCGTTACTTACACTGATTACAAACATGCGCAAAGCACAAAACACACGCGGAGACACACACGCGGAGACACACACGCAAACTTTTTTTATCTCGATATCACAGCCGATACTGAAGCTACGATGTTGGTATCGTTTAACTTTAGCTTGTTCGCTAACTGACGAGAGCAGGAACGTCGCTGTAACTGATGTTTGTCAGGACTGAAAACTGATTTTCAAACTTTTTAACAAAACCAAGTTGTTTTGCTGACACAGGAACAAAGAAATAAAACAGACTGTGATACTTTACAGTAACTTTGAGATACTTGATAAACAACATTAGTTTTTACAACAATTAAAAAAATAAAACTAACAAGTGGGCTAAAAGGTGGAAAGCGGCAATCTTTTTTTTTTATATTGTACAAAATGTACAAAATAGTTTTTACTGGTTTTGATTTTAAAAGTTTCAACAAACATACGCTCATAGTATCATATCCACCGATCTTTACTTAAATTGTGTCTTTTTTTTTTTTTTTAGAAATAACTAAATCTCACGGACAGAAACTAGAGCGACTACACGTGTGACAGAATCGTGGAGGATTTAGAGAATAAGACTTCATTTCAATTTACATCTAACTCTAATGAACAAACTTTCCCCGTGATGTCTGGATTATCTCCAAGCTCTTCTGGATGGGATTTTAGTCAGGTTTAGTCCGGAAACACTTTGTTCATTTATCCTGATGGTTTCCACCGTAGCCCAGACGAGCCCTGTTTCATGTGACTATATGTGTTTCTTAAATATTTGGGTTAATTCAAAAAATCTAAATAAAAAAATCATCACAATCCTTCCCAATGGTGTTATAACTGATGCTCCTGAGTGAGGAACCCAGTAACCCAGTGTAAGGATCTAATGACGGAAACTTTTGTAGGTGACTCTGGATAAGAACGTCTGGCGAATGCCAACCCAGGACTGGGTTTAGTATGTAAACACACAACCCCTACACGGCTCGGGAGGTAAGTGGTGTACAGTGGACCCTCGCCATACGAACGCTAGCAGATGTTCGACTTTCCGCTGGATTTTGCTTCGCCATGTGAAGCAGTTTCGGTTTATGAGCGATCAGAGCTTCAGAGGTAGCCGGGCGGAACTTGGTTGCGCGGCTGGAGAATAAAACACCATGTTAACCAAGAAAGTTAACAGGGAAAAGGAAAACCAGCTACTTTCAGTGGAAATTAAATAAGAAATAAAATCAGTCCCACTGTGTTCAGATTGTCTGGACCTGGTCATAGTTTTAATGGAACCGTTTCCGTATGGCAAGAAAAAAAAATCATCACAATCAGCACAATTTTCATATACAAAAACTGATTAAAGTGTTGGAACCTGGTGCCTGTGTGGGAAACTGCGACTCACTATACAAGGTTTTGAGTTAAACTCGTCTGTTTCAGGTCCGCTGTGGACAGTTTTACTTATTCATCGCAACATTCCCGATATGCGGTACCGCGCGCGCGCGTGTGTGTGTATCGGACGCGCGGTGTATCGCTGAAACCCTGCGTGACCGCGGGGCACAGATGGCGTCTGCACTGCGCATGCGCCGGTCACAAAAGAACGCATTCAACGGACCACACACTCGCTTTAAACCGAACCAAAGAGAAAACAGGAACAGGCCCGAGTGTGTGTTTGATAAACCCAGCAGTGCGGAGTCGAGTGTGTGTGTGTGTGTGTGTGTTCACCTCCCGAAACGGTTCACCTCAGAGATTTTGCGCATTTTTGTGCTGAGCAGTTTCACACAAACAGGGCAAAGCAAACACTTGTGTGTGTGTGTGTGTGTGTGTGTGTGTGTGTTTATTCGGCTGTTCCTGCCCCTCACACCGCTCCTAAATAAATAAATAAATAAATAAAAACCCCTCTCGGAGTGGAAGTTGAGGATGTTATGAGGTTTAGTCCCCGCGGCGGTTAGACCCCGGCAGCGCGCGCGACACAAACTAACTGCACTAAGTTTCCGTGAGAAACAACATCAAAGCGAATCAAAGGAATAAAAAGTATCGGCGCGATCACTCCGCCCCTCACCCGAAGTCCGCGTCCATGGACTTGAAGAAGAACTTATGGCTGGGTTTTTTCAGGGCATGTTTCAGGTCGGAGAGGGTGACCGCGTCGGCGGGGACGGAGATCTTCACCAGGTACGGAGTCTCCTGCTCGTCCAGATGGTAGATCACTTTAGTTTCCCCCATGGCAGAGAGCCGGGGAGAGAGAGGGCACGGTGGGCATCAGGGCCCCTCCGACACCCGGGGCCGCGTCTCCTTCCCTCCGCTCCGAAAAACAAGCCCGACTTTTCCTCTGTTCCGTCCTTCTTTCCTTTCTTTCCTTTCTTCCTCGGGAGTTGCCAGGAAACCTTCCAACGCGCAAAGCCGAGCTACTCACTCCGCTCTTCCATCTCTCTCTCTCTCTCTCTCTCTCTATCTCTCTCTCTTTTACCCTTTAATCACTAGCACACACCACTTCTACAAGGTTCGAAGCCCCAGTATCGGTTTTCTCTCTCTCTCTCTCTCTCTTCCCCAGCACTAAAGCTCGCTCCTGGTTTTCTATTGCTTTGATTGATCGGAGTGGAAAAGGGGGAAAGCACGACACGCGCCCCCTGATGGTCAGGAGCGGAAGTGCTTATTGCTCTTTTTTTATTTTCAGCGTGTCCAAAAAAAAAAAAAAGGACCAAGTTCCAATGGTCAAATATTATCCTACAAAGAAAATACAGGATTATTACAGTTATTATATGGGATTTCGATAATGATGTGGAAACGTTCGCAAAGCAATTCCTATCCATCTACTTCGAATGTCACAAAGTTTTATGCATTTTCTTGTCGGAAAACTTTTGTTTGTTGCATTACTCAAAAATGGTGATGTTAATGTATTAAATAAAAACTGTAATAACAGACTAATTAGTCTATTTTTTTTAAACAAAACAAAAAATTCTATTGTAAGAGATAATATTGAAGTCCCTTTAGGATACAATCCCTTTCCTTTGATTTATCATCCTCCATTGCCCCAAAAATCACTCAAGAAATCACAATCAAGAAACCACTTTAAAATAATCTTGCCCATATACACTCTTTAAAAGATTTTAATCTGACAGATTTCTGTATATTTTGTTCTGAGACAGAAATTCTCAGTCATATAATTTATACATGCCCTTTTGTTGTCTCTTTTATTATATATTTTATTTGATTCTGGTAGGTCAGACACAGTTAATCCTGTAACAATTATGGGTAAATACTGTATTCATATTTCTAAGCTGCAAAATTCCCTCATTCACCTTGTTTATGTGGAACTTTGTCAAATACTTCCAGTCCTTAACATGTACAGATAAGTAAATATTGATAATAAGATAAATTGTCTAGAAAATGTAACTCACATTTATAAACCCCTGCTTTTTTAATGTCTCATTTTATATTTATCGTGTGCTTTGAATTATATTCCTGATGTATACTTGCTTTTGTATTATTGGCTTCTTGTGGTGGTTTTGTTGTTGTTGTTGTTGTTGTTGTTGTTGTTGTTGAGTTCCTTGTCTTGTCTTGTAAATTTTTGTGCCAACTGAACCAACATGTTTCGACTTCTGCAGATTTCTTAATTACAGCGCACACACACACACACACACACACACACACCATATGTTTTTATTAATTTTTATTTATTTATTTATTTTTTGCTCTACGCTTTAGTGTGCTGACATTCAAGACCCAGTGTATTGTATTTCTGTCTGTATTTCATCTAATGCCTTTTTCTGATCCATATATAAGTGCGCGCACACACACACATTTAATTTCACATAACTAATTAATTAACTATTAAACATAAATACTTATATAAAATCCACAATTGTATTTTTAATTCAGAACGCAATTGTTTAAAAAAAGTTCTTAAATAAAGTGTGTATAAGAAAAAAAAGAAATAAATCTCTAAATAAACAAACAGCAAAATAAACAAATATTATAGGGACAATCTTATCATTTTGATTCATACACATTGCATACAGACTTACTTCTTTTTATTGTGTAAAGCTGCTTTGCGACAATGTCAATTGTTAAAAGCGTATATAAATAAAATTGACTTGACTTGACTTATATAAATTAACACTGCATAATACTTATAAAACACCTATATTTCCAGCTACATAGTTTAACTGTTAAGAAAGATACATTCATTTAATTTGGCTTTATATTGATTACAATTATTAATTATTAAATTAAATATAATTTAAAAGTTTTCTTTTGTTTTATCAAAACGTTTTTTCCTGACACCGGAAGTAAAAACTTCCAGAAACACTTCCGCTTTTCTCAGAATTTTAATTTAATTATGAAATAAGTCCTCAGGTCTTATAAAGACGCATCAAAATAATTCGGCGTTTCTGGTCATTAAAGAAGTCACAAACTAAAGTTTTAAAATCCATTTAACTAAAAGGGTACAAGAGGGAATTCACTTCCGGAATTCGTCTGACGCGATGACGTCATCACGCACGTGCTATAAAAGCTGACTCACGATCAAATCAAATTTTTAACGTCTACAAAAATCTAATAAATTATTCAATTTAATTCTTATACATAATTCTATTAATTATAATACATTTAATTTTGATATTTTGTCCAAATTGTACATCAATTAATAAAAAATTACAGATTAAAAAGTTTTTGTTTTATTTACTGTGTATAATAAATTAAGCATTCTATTATCTCTTTAGCTGATAGCAATGATAAATGTTTTTGATTGTATAACCCATAGCAAATAAATTACTTAAACTGATACAAAACAAATACACGATTTATATTAGTAATATATAATTTATAAATCACATTATTTACATTAATAAACCTTTGCCCAAGAGCAGATGTTGTTAATTTGTAGACTTTTATCAATCAAACCTTTTACATGCTAACTGAATAAATTTTTAAAATTTCTATCATGAGTTATTCACACTGGTAATTAACTCATTAACTTCAATTAATGAATATAACACTTAGTTGCTCTTAATCCATCTGTTATATTCCTTTATTAATTTCTAGAATATGTTACTTGGACCTTTTGTCATGAATGTTTTTCCTTTACATTAAGCGTTAATTATTAACTGGTTTCATAAAGGAAATGGAAATGTTTAGTGATCTTGTGCTTTTTCAATGACTTCTCGCTCATACACACCTCCCTTCCTCTCATATAAGCACAACCACTTGATTAAACTACACACACGACCATATAATTTATACAGTTTATAGATTACTTTTAGACCTGAAAATTTTAAAATGAATTGTACGTTTTTATACATTTTATTGTATCTTTTAAATTGGTAGATTGTACATTCATCCCAATTTTTTTAAATTTGTAATTGCAATTTTTCTTTTATTGCAGTAAATTCTTTGTCCTATTCCATCCTATCTTTCCATTGTTAGGTCACGGTCATCTTAAGCATTTCACTGCATATTCGCCTGTGGATTGTTGTGTACATGATGAATACAATAATTTGAACTTGGGAAATCAACCTTTATTATGATTCACAGAGAAAAAAAAATACATGAGCAAGTTAATACATGAGCAACAAACAGCAGATATAACTCACCTGTGCAGTTAATCTCATCCTCCAAGTCAAACTTGAGCGAGTAAAGCAGACGAGCATCTCAAACATTATAAAATCAGGTTCAAACCGTATGATTCCAGCACTGATTATTACTATTTAAATTGTTAAGTTTTAGTTAATAAGTTTTTAAGTTGTACTGAATCCCCCCCCCCCTTCTTTGCCTTAGTGTTCTCATTTATTTCTGCAGTTTGTGAGTAAACCTGTAGTGCCAAAGTGGGGTAGCAGTAAGTGTTCCGCAGGTAAATAAATTAAATGCCTTTAAATTTTGCATTAGATTTAAAAGTATCAATATTTCTGATTAAGTATTTACATTTAAAAAGTAACCAGAACTAAGCAAAACAAAGCAGTGGGATTCAAACAACGTCCTATTCTTCGTTTGTCTCAGTGTTTATTAATCCGAGTTTTGATTAAAAGGTTCGGGTGGCCCGCAGCCTTGTCAGGTTTGGGAATGGTCTCACTCACTGCGTACCTCACCAGTAGTCTGATGAACACAGCCTGTTAAAACCATTATACTTAGGCAAATGGGTGCTCGCACCATCACCAGAACAGCACACAGGACTGAACTGATGGGATTTGCTGTGTTTCTTTACACCTGTATTGGAGCACGTTACATCACTCACCACATGGCTCATGTGCTGCACATCTCTTGGTTCAGATTCGAGAGGACTAGCTTGCACTTTAAAACATGAACACTTCATTACAAACCTCATTCACTCACTACTGCAGTCATACCATCATGCCCTCTCATTACTTTGGAAACAGATCCTGCACATCCTGTTTCAATTATACATTTTATATATCTTTCCATTTTAACTATTTTTATTGTAACTTTTTTTTTTAATGTAGATTTGTACATTTATCCCAAATGCGTTCATTTCTCTTAGTGTAAATTTTTCCCCATTTGTCCCACTGCAGTAAGTTCCTTTTATCTTTCATTTTTAGGTCATAAAGAGTTGTATAAAGCATTTCACTGCACATCATACGGTGTATGTGACAAATAAAACTTGATTTCAGCAGCTGCTTTCATCTTCTGTACTCCCTCCTCTTCCTCCACCACCTGCAATAACACAGAAGAGAGTATTAAACGCTGACTTTTCGGCTCAGTGAGCAGGATTTAGGAGTGTACATCCCGGGGCGGTGATTTGTTCATATCGAGACAGAAGCATGAGGAGTCAGAGAGACGTCCCGCTTTTACTCAGAGTCCCAACAAGGTTTGCTGTGCGCCTTTTCTGACACCGCGCCCATCATGGACAGGAATGGACGGGCAACACTAAGGCTATATAAAATAAATCTATCATCATCATCATCATCATCTCCATGCATGGGCCTCCATCTTGTACAACTACACCCCTTTAACACAAAAATTTGCGATGCATTTTTCGACATTCATTAAGACAACATGATTGTATTTTACCAAAACTATGACGTCCTTTCTGACTTGACCAGAGACACAATTTAAAAAAAAAAAAAAAAAAAACATCTGGTAGGTCTAAAGTTATGCACATGATTTCTAACAAGAGGAAGCTCATCATGGGATTAAATCATTTTACAGCAATTATAATTGATAAAACTGACCAAAACTGCAGTGTGTTCAGGTGCTTCAGCCGTCCTCATGGTCTGAATACACACCTTCTTCCATTTCCACCTGGGTTTCAAAATCAATAAATGATAAATTAGTTTTAAAAAATAAATAAAACAAAATAAAAAATGATACAGAATGAAACTCTTGTGCACGAGTTCTCTTTCAGGATGTTCTTGTGACAGCATTTCACACAAATCACCAGGATTTCATGAGTTGAAGCTTTTACAAGAGATTTTTGTGCGCCTTGTTTGACACCACATTCATCTAGAAGAAAATGAACGGGCAACACATAAAGGCAAGAGCAAAAACAAATGAATAAATAAACAAATTATGCATTAAATAAAGAAGGAAAAAATGAGCATGCTTTCATGTTAATAATTTTTCACATAAACATTTTAGGCATAATATATTAAAATAAACTTACTCGTACAAGCCACTAAGGGTTAATGGCCAGAAGAACGTTGAAACATTTAATAATAACACGTCCGAAGTCCTTTTCTGCTGCATAAGATAACTTCTGCAGGCACGCACACCGTAATGCAGCACGTGGACGCGCTTTATATACCGGAAGTGAGGAGCTGAAAGGCCCCTAAAAAGAGGTGGCCGACAAAGTGCCGGAATTTATTTCATTTTATTTATTTATTTGTTCCGTAACTACTACAATATATGTCAAAAATAAACAATAATAAAATATCACTATAAAGAAATAACTGATAATAATAACAATGAGTCAAACGCAAAATGCGGTACATTTGACCCAATCTTTCGGGTACAATCCCAAATCGGTTAAGACACAAACCCGAGTTCACTACGTATCACGTAGGGATTAATACGATTTAAAGAACAACCACTTGTATCTGCTCAAAATGTGTGTAGTGTCATGAGTGAATGAATAAACTGAACAATAAACAATATGTCTTGAAACGGGATATTGTCCTTGAGCCAGCGTTTTACGTCCTGGTAGCACTCAGGGGGAATGAGGCAGTGCGGATTGGGACGTGGCCCGAGGCTCGCTCGAGCTGTCAGGGAGAAGCTGTGCTGAGTGTGTGCGTGCGTGCGCGTGTGTGTGTATGTGTGTGTGTGAGTGTGTGTGTCTGAGTGTATGTGTGAAAAAAGCGACGAGAACAGGACGAGGGTAAGCAGCTTAAAATAAATGCGTTAGGATATCTGAGGTCGTTCATCGCTAGCTAAATGCTAGTTTGGGGTAAATGTCAGTGTTAACGCTTCAAACTGTGGGATGTGGTTAAGGGTGCAGTCTGTTAGAGGTAGTTTAGGTCGCTAACTAACTACTTAACTAGTTAACTAACTATTCCTGAGATAACTATCTTTCTGACTAGGCTAAATATCTAACAAAATAAGTAAGAAGGTTGTGTGCTCTGTGGTGATGTGTCGCTATTAAACGAGTCGGATCTTCGAGTCGGTTCTTTTCAAGTGAGTCGGCTCTTACAGTAATTTTGTAATACTATTTAATTATGTATGTAATTTAATTCAGCGTACAATAACAAGGGTTAAACAGGTCTGTGTCATATCATATCTTAAATATTGTTCTAACAATAAACAAAAAGACATTCTAGTGAATCGACTCTTATTAGTGAGCCGAGCCAAAATGATTTGACTCAGTGATTCAGTAACGTTACAAGGCTCTAAATGGGCGTGTCCGTAAGAGCAACAATTTGCGCAGGAAACAGGAACTGCACAGGAGTTTGTGCTTACACACACTTACACACACACACATCAGGTGATATGTATTCTGTATAGTGTTACAGATGTGTTACAGATGTGGTATAGATGTGTCATGATCACCCCCACCCCACCCCATATACCATCACAGGGAAGCCAGCTGCTATTTTTTGCCCCGGCTCTCGACTCTGTCACACGTCTGAGCAGCTGCAGGGTGACGGGGCAGTTTATTTCAGCCTCATGCCGAGAAAAATCCCTCGCTGATAACCGGCTCTGAAATCCCTCCGTCACACCGAGGACTGATCGAGAATAAAACTAGCCTGAACGGCTGTGTGTTCGAATCTCCACGACATTATCGTCTTAATTTACATGTCAGAAGCGATTGGTGGAAAGCCGCTGAGATTGTTTAGTGATGTCACAACCTGAGCTGCCGCCAAGCCCCGCCCACAGCCTCGTTTAAACCAAGCGACAGAACAAGTCTCTGTTTTAAAGCAAAACAAAGAGTCTTGAGCAGACCGACTGGAATGTGGGATGCATGAGATATCTGCACGTGAGATATCATCAGAAAGACGTCGCATCAAGACAGATAATCAGTGCTATTGTATGAAAAACGCAGGCTGTGTTCCAATACGACCTTTCCCTCCTGCTTGTCCACTTCCCCTACCTGGTTGAGTCCAGGACGCCGTGTTAACACTGAAAATTTATTCACCATAAACACTGTTTATTTAACAGCAGGCAAAAACACACACAACAAAAGCAAGTGTGTAAGAAGTTCGCTAATTAGAGGACATTCTTAAAGTTAAACTGAATATCTGTAAAATAATTTAAAATTCACAATGAAAACGTGTTGTTTAGGATTAAGACATTTACTTAGCTTTTTCGGATTTAATTTCTTACTTTTTTATTTACATTTTAATGTTCTTTTCTTGTAATTTTTCTCATTTTTATTTATCATTTTCTTTACCTTTTTATTTTATTTTAACCTTTTGGTCATTTCATCTTTTTTGGCATTTTGCAAAAAAAGAATTTCTGGTAATTTTGACTTTTTTGGCAGTTTGCCACTTTTATTTTTTTTTACTTTTGTTGTAATTTCAACTATTTTCTTGCCATTTTGTAATTATAATTTGTATATTTAAATTTTTATTCAAATTTCTCAGGGATATTATATATTATATTATATATTTAATATATGATGTTTTTTTCACTGTGTTTCCTTTTTTGTAAAAATATTTTCTGGGGCATCTATAAAGCAGTTTACTCTTTACATGAGTTATCTCATCGTCATCGTGCTGTCTGTAATTTCTGTGTTGTTAGGTGCACTTACTTACGCACTTGCTTGGCTGTTTTTTTTTTTTTTTTAGTTTTTGTCTTTCCTTGTAGGATCGAGAGGATCTGCAGGACTCTTTAGGAATGGACGCTCACGCTTCATCACGCTCTCTCTCGCGGAAGAGGAGGAGAGACGACTCGAACGGGGAGACGGAGGAAGGAGACGCAGCGGTCAGATTTAAACGGCACACCGTGGTAACGACACCGCGCTTTAATCAAGGCGCGCACTGAGAACTAGCAAAACATTATACATAAGCCTTAAGCACGAGGACCGTGCAGTGTAACATTTATCACAATATAGACCTTCATCATGGTAATTCTTTTTTTATTTTTATCAGTAGATCTGGAAAAACCTTGCTAACATTGAACACACACCTACACACACAGTAAATATCAACTAAACCTGTTAACAGTACGTGATCCCTCTTTTACGCAGGCTCTGAGAGACCCGGCTCCGTATGCTGATCAGCTGAACTCGCTGGAGGATCGGCCGTATAAACGCGTCACCATGGAGGAGGCTCGCAGGGGAACACCACGTACGTCTCACAGACGTGACAGCGGTCACGTGCGGCTGAATCACTGATTCTAGAAGTTTTAGAGCAAGGTTTTTAAAACTTTTTTAGAGTTTTTAAAACATTGTACTACATCGTTATGTGTGTGTGTGGTAGCTGACAGGCCGGTGAGGGTGTATGCCGACGGCATCTTCGACATGTTCCATTCAGGACACGCCCGTGCCCTCATGCAGGCCAAAGCCCTCTTCCCCAACACACACCTCATCGTTGGAGGTACACACACCAATCTTAAATACGCACCGGGTATGTTAATGAGTGTGTGTTTTGGATGAGAGTTGTGATTATGTTGATTGTGTCGATGTGTGCAGTATGCAGTGACGACCTCACACACAAGCTGAAAGGTTTCACGGTGATGAACGAGGAGGAGCGCTACGACGCCGTCACGCACTGCCGCTACGTGGACGAGGTGGTGCGCAACGCGCCATGGACCCTCACGACCGACTTCCTCACCGAACACCGGGTGTGTAACTGCAGCATCATGTGGCTATACATGGACTTCCTAATCCTATAGGGCGCCATTACTTTTGTCCTGACTGATTAGCTCTAAAACGAGTGTGTTGTTTGCTGGAGTGCTAACCTGTGTGTGTATGTGTGTGTGTTATCAGATCGACTTTGTTGCTCATGATGATATCCCGTACTCTTCAGCAGATAGTGATGATGTGTACAAACACATCAAAGAGGCAGGTGAGGGAAACACACACACACACACACACACACACACACACACACACACGGTGTTAATTCCGATCAGTCTCACATTCATGTGCGTGTGTTCAGGCATGTTCGCTCCGACTCAGCGCACTGAGGGCATCTCCACCTCTGACATCATCACACGCATCGTCCGCGACTACGACGTGTATGTGAGGAGAAACCTGCAGCGCGGCTACACGGCCAAAGAGCTCAACGTCAGCTTCATCAACGTGAGTCTCCTCCTCACCCTGAATCTTTTTTTTTTTATCTCCCCCTCTCTCTCTCACACACACATGTATGTTTGCATTCCACGCGCAGGAGAAGAAGTACCACCTGCAGGAGCGCGTGGATAAGGTGAAGCAGAAGGTGCGAGACGTGGAGGAGAAGAGCAAGGAGTTTGTGCAGAAGGTGGAGGAGAAGAGCATTGACCTGATCCAGAAGTGGGAGGAGAAATCCCGCGAGTTCATCGGAAACTTCCTGCAGATGTTCGGCCCCGAGGGGGCGCTGGTGAGTCGCGACGTCGTCCAAATGCCCATATAAGGAAATAAGCTATATAAACATGATACTCCAGTCAGGATTAACCCGCTTATTTATGATGATTACGGTGAACTTTGGATTCATATTAAAGGATCGGTGAGCAAAAGTAATGGTAGTCGACATGCTGCTGTATTTAATGCAAACCACAGTTAGGTGCCGCTATTTCACCGTTTCGATATTTTCAGTGTGCTCAGAGTCTTTGTGGGTGTGGCTTAATGTAAACATGAACATGCCTGACAAGTCATTTTACTAAAAGTGATAAATGTGTGTGTGTGTGTGTGTGTGTGTAGAAACACATGCTAAAAGAAGGGAAGGGCCGCATGCTGCAGGCCATCAGTCCTCGTCAGAGCCCGAGCAGCAGCCCAACCCGCGAGCGCTCGCCCTCCCCCACCTTCCGCCTCCCATTCTTCACCAGGACCTCGCCACCCGCCTCACCCCGCGCCAAGCGCCCACGCCATGACGTCACCACCCACGGGCAGAACATCAGCGAGGATGAGGAGCAGGAGGAGGACGATGAGGAGGAGGACGAAGATTAGAGTGGTAGCACAGATGCTGGGTGTGAAAATGCTGACGCGGGGAACGCATCGCTCCTCTCCATCTCCCATCAAATCTGTAGCGAGGAACGGATTTCTAGTTTAAAAAATACTGCTGCGGCCGTGTGCGTAGTATCCGTTAGCATAGCTAACGGATACTACGTGTGTGTGTGTGTGTGTGTGTGTGTGTTTGATGTTACAGCATGCCAGTATTCTGGCCATTTCTTATAACAATTCACATTTTTGGGGAAGTTTTTAAATTCTGGAGTCGTCCGTCAGTGTGCACAGGATCCTTTCTGTTTTATTTCATTTCTCTTTTTTTAACAGTTATTTCGTTATGTCTCACCGACAACGCTCACTGTACAGCTCTTCATCTTAATAGTGCACTTAATGTGTTTTAAAGACACAACTGTACCAATCTGTTGCTATGGTTACATCATGGACGCTGTGCTTTCTCTCTGTGCAATCCAAACAATACAGGCCAAGGGCTAAAAAAAAAAAAAAAAACAATGAAATAACCACAGTATTTATGATCATCGTTGTGGTTGTAGAGTATGTACTATCCCATCAATTTGGAGCTCAGAAAAAACAGTGCAGACCTGGCAGCCAACCAGAAATTAGTATTTTTAACATTTTCACAGTCGTGCTGACTTTTTTTGTTTTTTTAATGCAAAGTCTTTCGCTGTATCGTTAACCAAACAAACACTAAGCTTGATAACACCACTAGGAGGCGCTGAAGTGCACTTGTTATGTTAGCTATAGCTAGCCCACTAGGTTTGTAGCAGAAACCGAGCTACGTTAGCTTTGAATGCATTTAAGGCGCACAGGATATTTTATTAACATCAATTTATTATTGATTTTTTTCTCCGTATTAAATCATGGACGTCTTGTCGTTTGTTTGTTTGTTTTGTAAAATTAAGCATTGAGTCATGAAGTGTTTGAAGTTCAGGAACATCAAAGCAATCCCATAATCCTGTTCACCACACGAGTGTTTGATGATGATGATGGGACTGTAGTAATAATGTGACTCGATGCTGGTGACGACCTCAGCAGGGTTTAACTGCAGGATTGTGTACAGCTACTGTAATAAACCTCACTAGTGATTTAGTCTCTCACTGCACACACTGGAGTTTTTTCTCTGTTTCCTTCCGTCTGGTGTCTGTCTGGGTTTCTAAATGTCTCACAACACAGATCAGTAGAACATGAATAAAACCAGGAATTCCTTTTGTGTGTGTACAACTCATTTTGTGACAAAAATAGCGAAAAAAGAAAATGTTTTTGGATAAATGAGAACTGTGGTTCTCATAAAAGCAGAACAAAATAATATACATATGCATTATTATAAAATAATTTGGGTAATTTGTCATTTTATTTAACAGGAAATAGTTTATTTCGATTCAAATAACTAGAAAATAATATAATGATAAAGTTAATGATTCTAATCTAAGGCTATTTGGAGCTGTTGTAAAAATCTTTTTTTTTTTTTTTCATTTTTTAGTTTTATTTTTTTCATATATATACTCACCAACTATAATTACCAAACCCTTTTCATTTTTAAAAGAAGAAGTGAATTCATTGGTAGAACTTAAACGCCAATAAAACACTTCTTGTAAAAAAAATATTATTGTTGATAGTAATAAACAGAAACAAGCTCAATGAGTTATTTTATATATTTGAGCATTAATTTAAGGTAATTTTTAATAAACGTCTTTAAATTGATTTAACTGAACTTAATGAACTCACGAATGGATATGTTCTGTTTGTGCATCCTGCTGAGAGATCAATATTATTTTAACAACCAACCAACAGCAACATCTTGTTAGGCTAATCAGACTGAGCGGATTGTCAAATAATTATCTTATTTAATATTAGCGGTGGAAGGGAAAAAAATCAGTTCTATGATGCATCACGATTCTTTTGTGTGGTGATTCAGGTTTTGCTACACTGACCCAAATTTTTTTTTTAATTATTTATACAGTTTGCATTTGAGGTGTGTAAAATAAAACGTCACCGTTCCTCTATAATCCTGCAGATGGTGCTCTAAACTAATTATGCACACACCACAGTGTCCTGAGTGGTGAGAGCAAACTATTTGCCTAGTTTATTTAGAGTTGTAACAAAATCTGAAGAAAGATTAAAATTGGATAATTATAAAATCGTGATACCTAGAGAATCGCAATACAAATCGATCACTACCTCGGTATTGTGATTTCATCATATTGGGACGTCCTTGGTGATTTTCGTCCCGTTAAGCATATGTTATACATTTTTTATCTTCAGCGATAAGCGTTTCAAGCTTTGTAAAAGCCCTTCTGTGCCACTTAGCATCTTACCTTATTATGTTGCTCGCTAGTTAACAATTTCTTTAGCTAATCTGTGATTTGACTGAATATGTTTAATATGTTATCTGGCTTTAAGATGAAACATTTCTAAATATCTCTGTATTTAAATTTCCTGAGAAACAGGAAGTCTGAAATTACACACAGTCTGGAGACAGAAACTTACACATTCTTCTTTTATGATCCATAAGCTAACTGGCTAACGGTGACTATTTGACAGTGATTTATTATTATTATTATTATAAAAGCAATTTTTTCCTCCTCAGAACAGTGCAGTGCAGAGTAAAGTGTACAAGTTTTTTTTTCTAAGCAGAGCTTTCTGCAGAACCATGTAGGAGCAGAGAGGAATAATAATACACAGTGTTCCAGGTTTTTTTATATATATATTTATATGTATGTTTACTGTTACAGACAGTAAGATCAGACACTGAAACACAGAGAGAGAGAGAGAGAGAGAGAGAGATTGAGCCATCCTCACAGCACTGCACCACTTCCTCCTTTGCACTATGCACCGTAACATCTGGCGAGGGAGGTCGCTCACGCGGCTGTGTTGCTAGGATTCTAAAGAGGCATTTGGACACGTCTAGATTCAACCAGCAATCTGCTAGAGTAAACCCTCTGTACCGGGAGTGCAGTGCTCTGACCTTCTCACATCACAACTCTCTCTCTCATGCACACAGGACACGATTCACATTTGCATAATTCTCTACTGTTTGTTTAAATGAACTCATACACCTGTCTCGGAGGGAAGGTGCGGAACGGGAGGCGGCTGGTCACACGGTCAGCAGCGTGTCTCGTAGATGCCGCTACGGCCGATGTAGCGGACCCATTTGATGACGTCGTGGTCGCTGTAGTTCAGCTTGGACTCGAACACCTTCAGGTAGCGAACCTTCAGACCAGACGGAGCGAACGGCACCTGAATAACAAACACAGAGAGGAGTAAAGATCCTGATGTGTAGTTATGATTTTTCCAACTTGTTATAAAAAAAGTTTACGTTATAAACTTATAAAGTAATTTAGGTAAAGTAATGTAAAGTAAAGGAATGTAGAGTAAATGTAATGGTAAACATGATAACCTGAGTTATAATTATATGAATATACAGAGTTTTTTTTATTACAATTTATTTTCCTGGTGGTGTTTCAGTGTTCAGTGAGTGGACGAGAAAAAAAGGAAATCATAACGCAGACTGAAAACTGCATCAGAAATATCTTTCTATCCATTTTACTTCTTTTCACTCACCTCAAAGTTCATTGAAATGGGAGGACGAGCCCACTTCTTCTTATCGTTGGTGGGCAGCAGCTCGATCTCAGCGCTGATTTGAGACTCCTTCATTCCGGCCATGCGCTTAATCCTGATCACAAGAGCATTACACACTCAGACACTCCCTTCCTCACACAATAAATGAGTATAAATGAGTCATAAAAGTTAGTGTGTTCATGACTGACTTCCAGACGATGGCATTCTCACTGGCCTTGTACTTGGCTTTGCCCTTCATGCAGATCACCTGCACGCCGCTGGTGTTCAGAGGGGTGGGGATGCGCACCTGGAACCGGGAGCAGCTCGTTAACAGAAGCAGAATGGCGTTAAATGTAAAATACAAAAGAAATTGAACTCATTCACCTCGATCTTCTGTGCCAGCAAAGCGGGTTTGAAATTGGACTTGATGACGACCTTGACCTCCAGCTTGGTGCGCCCGACCTCGCGGACCAGCGGGATGACGCGGAACGGCAGGATGATGTCCTTCGTTGTGCGATACCTGCCGCAAGGTGCCAGCAAGGATTTTACTGAGAGGTATTTTTAACATGCGCGCAGAAGTCTGACGTAGAACGTGTGAAGGTCAGGGTTACCTCATGAGCTCGTAATCTCCGTCTGGAGGGATGAAGCTGATGCTGCGCTCCGAGTCGAACTTGCTGAGACGCACACACTGGTGGAAGGTGCAGTCGTCGATGGCAATGGACTGCTTCCCACTGTTCAAAATCACACACACGTATCGATCACTTCAAACACACACTGTAATCTACACACTGTGCATTTCCTGTAAATAAACGAATCGTGTATCGCTGTGAAAGATAACAGGAGCTCTATACCTCTTCCCGGTGTCGTCGGCCGCGCTGCTTTTTCCCTGTTTATCGATGACGATCTTGTCGTTCATGCCGAACTTGCACTCGGGCATCCCGCTCAGGTAGCTCTTCATCACCACCCGGCCCGACACGTGCGCGCTCAGCACCTGACCTGCAACACACACGTACTACGCTAGTACAGAGCAACACCTCAACACCACAAAGCAATAGCTCCAAGTCATCCCACACTGAGAGAAGACTCACTTAGGGGGTGTGGCCTAATTTATAACTACAGTACCCTGTTCATGTAATAATAATCGTTACGCATGTTTTAGGTGATGCAACTTTTTTCCTTTTACATTATTCATGAGCGTGTTGTAAACCTTTAATTTAAATGGGTCATGTGATGTTGAACATGCGTGATCAGAGTGAATTCTAGAGGGCGCCGTCTCACCTTGTGGGGACATGAGTAGGTTGACGCTCTCCAGCACATCCAGGAAAAGCTCGTTGCGGCGGTATTTGATGCCCTCGCGGCGCCAGCCGATCTGCCCCGTCACCTGGCTGGTGATCTGAGACTGCTCCTCTTTTGTCTGAGGAACACCACGGAGAACCCATGAACAGACCTTTATATCCCTCTCACACACTCACACACACTCACACACTCACACACTCACACACTCACACACTCACACACTCACACACTCACACACACTCACACACACTCACACACACTCACACTCACACACTCACACACTCACACACTCACACACTCACACACTCACACACACTCACACACACACACACTCACACACACTCACACACACTCACACACACACACTCACACTCACACACACACACACACACACACACACACACACACACACACACACACACAAACACACTCACACACTATTTACCTGATGCTGCAGTCATCCAGGCCCAAACACACCACATGAGGGAAAAAAGAAAAAAAAAAGATAAAAGATAAAAGATAAAACAATGTTACATTACAAAGTGAACACACACACACACCCTTCTTTTAATCAAACACACATTATTTCATATAAAATGCTACACAGCTGGGGCCTCCGAGTGGCGCTGTGGTAAAATGCTTGTCCTATCATTCGGAAATCAGAAACTTCTTGCAGCCGGAGGTCTAGAGAGAGCTGATTGGCCGAGCTCTCTCAAAGGGGAGGGATGAGAGGTACTTAGTGCTACCACATTAATCACGGCTCTATAGCCAATCAGGGGCGTCTGTGACCTCATGCAAGCGGAAGGAGTGGATAGCGCTGTCCTATCGGTGCGTGAGCAAGCAGTTCAAAAAGATGCGGTCGGCTGGCGTCACATGGTTCAGAGGAAATGCGTAATTGTCTTCTGCCTCGACACTGAGTGGTAGTAGTAGGTACCACTCCTTAATGAAGGAGCGCCCTATTTTCCTATTTTTTACTTTCCTTTCTGTACATCCTAGTCACCTATTCTGATGCCCCCCGTTTCTCTTGTTTTTTGGGCTTATTCATCCCTAATCTTTCCTTTATTTTATACTTTTCAATGGAGGCGGAGCAGACGGCCAATCAGAAGCCAGTGTGTATGAAAATGGTGGCCGGGGCTTACCTGACCCTTAATACCCTGCTGCGTAATAAACGTCTTCAGTGCTCCGGTTTCTGAGTTCTGGGGATATCCGAAATCCAGGATCTCTACACACACACACACACACACACACACACACACACACACACAGGGGACATACTTCAAAAACACATCATTTCACTCCTCCACCCAAAGTTGCTCCCTCGTCCCTGCATTCATTCTTTCTACTACTACTTTCAGTTTCATTCTCTCCCCCCTCCTCTCTTTTTTTACCTCATTCTCAGCTTTCTATCTTTCACTCCATTCTCTTTTCCTTTCTTACCTCCCTCTCTCACACATTCCTTTGTTTCGTTCCTCCCCCTTTTCTACTCACCTTTTTTACCATCTTTTCTTTCCTCTCCAACTCTTTGCTCTCCTTCCTTTCTTTCTTTCCTCCAAGTGAACAGCTTTCCATCTTTCCTCAGTTCTTTCTTTCTTCCAATTCTTCCATCTTTTATTTCTTCCTAAATTTCCTCATTTCATTCTCTCTCTGGCTTTCATTCTCACGTTTATTCCTTTTTTCAATCTGTCTTTCCCTTTTATATTATTAAACCTTATTTATGTTTATGTATTTAGGATGATCACCGTCCAGGAGCTCGTAGATGAGGACGAAGTTGTTCTTGATGTTCTCCTCGCTGACCTTGCCGAAGTAGGCCGCCATCACGTCACACATCTTGTAGAGGAACTCGAACACCATGGCGGCGTTGACGTTCTGCTTGGTGACGGCTGCCAGCCAGATGTTGGAACGCTTCACATGGAAGAAGCTGGTGCGTGCGATGTTGGTGACAGGCGAGCGCACCTGCTGCCGGGCGTGGATCACGTTCACACGGAACGCATCCACCGCATTCCTTCTGCAGAAGAGCAGAGAGAGAGAGGGGAGGGTGTGGGAGAGGCATCAGAACCAGTTCTGGACAAACGCTTTAAAAAATTACTGCCATGTAATTCACTGCCACAGAGGTCGGATTCGTTTCAGCTAGCTAACTATTGACCACCATTTAGCTCCGCCATTTGACCTGAAAATAATAACTTGAAATTGATACAGATGAGAAGAAAAAAAAAGTTTTTTCATGTTCACACTGAGATTCTGGCAAATGGGAACCTCTCTCTCACTTTCACACACAAGTTTTGAAGCTCACAGACCACCTAAATCCTTTAAACTCTCTCAGACACACACACACACACACACACACACACACACACACACACACACACAATAAATAAATAAAGATGATCCCTTCAAAACAGCGTTTATATAAACATTTGCTAATCTTTGGAATCTGTGTTCATGGGAAAAAAGGAGAAGAAACAACAATGCTGAAGCAGCAAAATCAGAAGCAGATGCAGCATCCTGCTGTCTGATTTGCACTTCCTGTGCTCCTTCCTGTGTCCCCGCAGCAGCAGGGAGGCTGACCCATAGGAGAACAATAGCATGCGAAAGGGAGGAGTCAGACAGCCATTGGAGTTACAGAGCAGCAGTGGTCTCCGAGGACGCACGAGACAGAAATGAAACAAATTTCACCCAGAGAGCTTACCCTATGTCATCGCGGTACACGCGGGAGATCAGTACCTCCCCCTTGTGGTTGTAAATGAACAGTCCTCCGATCATGGTGGCCACTTCTCACGCCTCACATGCCATGGCGGAACTCGCACCTGGGGGGGGGGTAAATTGTTAGGCTTAAATCGAAGGCTACATATACAGCAAGTTAGTCCTCGACTTACAAACATTCGGCTCACGATGAACCGTACGTATGGCCACAGCACAAAATCATGCTGACTCCATGTAGATAAGATGGAGGTGTGAAACGTCGTCGGACTTACAAATGAATCCGACTTACAAACTCGTTTGTAAGTCGGATTCTTACTGCATAAAGATTATATATCAGATATATAGAGATTTAAAAAAAAATAAAGCAACACATAAGTACAGCTGACAAGGTGAACTGTTTGAACCAATCACGTCAGACATTGTAAATTGTTCTAGAATGACAACAGCCGTTAATTATAACAATGTGAGCTAGCAGTTATGCGAAAGACTGGACTCAAAAGTCTGCTTTCATGACAGGGAAGCTGCGGAGAGAGAGAGAGAGAGAGCAATCTATGTGTGGCGGTGATGCAACGTACAGAACTCCAACTAGATACTGAGTGATACTGAAAGGAAAACGTGTTGAGAAGAAAGAGTGTGTGGAAATACCGGATAAAGCAGACAAAAAGTTCAAGACACAAAACAAGTCAAGACAGGTTCAGGGAAGGATGCATTAGACGTTTTAGGCTGGTCTGGAAAATCGGCTTTAAGATGACGGGTAGATGAGGCAGAATGAGACCTAGAGTTGGAGGTAATGTATCCTACTGGATTCCAACCGCCATTAAACAACAAAGTAGAAGAAGAAGAACTAGCCGGGCACTTTATTGCATACTCATGCATATTAATGATTATTCATAAATACCTTTGCATATTTTATGAGAGTAATGATCAATGTTCCTGGCAGCTTCTTAACAGGTTTACCCAATTAAACTTGACATTTCTATAGATCTATCTTTGTAGACATATATTATAGAATTATTTTACATATTGTTGTAATGCTGTTGACATCGAAACTTTAAATCCAAAAATATAATAGAAAATGGCAAAAAAAAAGAAAAAAAAGATGATGTTTCTACGTCACTTCCGGTCAAAAAAACGTTGAAACTTATCAATTATAAACCCAGCGGTTTCATCTTGCGCGCGCGTCTCAAAGGACAGATCGAGTGTATTAAATTTTAATATAATTCCCTCTTTATGATCTAGAACATTATTTTCCACACTTATCACTTTTAACTGCTGTTATTTATCACACAATTTTATCTACATTACATTTTAACAAGCTTTAAATCTCCTCAGGAGCACCGGGGTGCACGCGCGAAATTAGCCACAAGCCAAACAGCGCCGGAAAAAATGCCTTTATTATCCAGATTTTTTTTTTTCTTCAACGTGATCTGTTTACCTAAATTACAACCGTACCTTATTAGGATCCGCTGGAGTTACCGCGGAACAACCCGATTTTCGTCTTTTGGGGCGCAGCTAAAGGATTAGCGGAGACATCAGGGCGCTTTACCTCAGGATAACACCCTCCTCCTACTGTCAGCTGATAGGCGCCTCGGCTTAGTGCGCATGCGCTTAGGCGAGAACCCGGAAGCAGGGCTGATTTTAATATAGTGAGGTAATATCTACTCTAGGCAACTTGGTAGGGTGTAATTGAAGGGGGTTATAACAGTGCAGCTAGTGCACTATACATGGATTTAGGATACACCGTGGGTCAAAAATTGGGCATCAAGCCTTTTATATACATTACATACAGAGAAAGCCAAAAATATATACGCACTTCAGGAAAAGAAAAACGTACCAATATTTTAATACTAAATGTATTGCTATGCGTTATATATTGATAAATATAATATAATATTATTAATATGATCTTAATATAATATACATCATACAATTTTTCTTTAAGTGTGTATACATTTATTTGGCTGACTCTCTCACACACACACACATATATACAGTTGCACTCAAAATCTTTCAGCCAAAAAAAAAAAAACTTGCAGCAGTTTGTAATAAATCAGTGAAACGAGCAATTTAAATAGCTAACGCAACCAATCTAAAAATATTTTTTATAGGACAAAGTGCTACTTTTAATGACTTCTACAATATCAAACTGATTCAACCCCTTGATGAGAAACATCCACAGTACTCAGTGGGGCCCCCTGCAGCACTTATGAGCTGCTGCAGCTTCTAGTAGTGTTTCTGAAGCACCTCAGCCCCTTCCTCACAGGTACTTGCAACAGCTTTTTTTTTTTTCTAGAGGATTCAAGTCAGGTGACTCTGATGGCCTCTTTCGAACCCTCCAGGACTTCATCTGAATCCCAGCCTTGGTGGACTTTGAAGTATGCTTGTCCAGCGACATCAAAGTTTCAGCGTCCTCACAGAGGCATGATGTTTTCTTTAAGGATAATTGATTGAATCCATCTTGCCGACTACACGCTGCAGGTTTCCGGTGCTAGAGGAAGTAAAGCAGCCCCAGAGCGACACCGAGCCACCACCATGCTTCACTGTAGGCAGGGTCACTTCTCTGGATATGCTTCATCGTTTCTCCTCCAACGATGACGCTGATTCATCGGCCCAAAACGCTGAAGCTTTGTTGCATTAGAATCTCCAAACCTTTTTATATGTTTTTTTTGCAGATTAGAGCCATCTTGTGTTTCTTGTGTTCTAGGGTCAGTAGTGGGGTACGTCTCGAGGTGTGAAACTTCAGTGCTGCTGCCACCAAATCTTTCTGTAGGTCCTAGGAATGCAATCATTCAAGGGTTTTTCAACACGTGCCTCCTCAGGAATCTGGTAGCAGCAGGTGAGAGAGCTTCCTCTTCCTGCCATGTCCAGGTAGTGTGTCCGCTGTTCATTTAACTCTGAACTTGTGAAACAGGCTTCATACTGTATTTCCAGGAACATTTAGTACCTTTGCTATTTTCCTATATCCTTGTCCTTGTCTCTACAATGCAATGATCTCTTCTTTAAACTTTATAGATAAATCCCTTGACGTCTTCATTTCTGACATGCAGTCAAACTTCTCCATCAACAGATCTCATGTTAAACGAATAATACATGTGGAAGTATAACAGTGCCAAAATACTCAAAACAAAATAGCATAGTTGAATTACATGAACTGAGCAAAAACATTCATTGTGGTTGGTTATTTCAAATGAAAATGTCAACGCAAAAATACTGACCTTACTAAATTACTGCTCAAAAATATATTCAAGTGTTAGAAATACAATCTTCATTATTTTTTAACCTCACAAATCAGGTCAACAAAATTAAGGTCAGCCTGAATTCATGAGACGGCTGAGATTGGTATTTTAAATGCTTGAATAAAATTTTCGTTTGAAGTATACAACCACAATAAATTGCAGTATCAAACATTTAAAACCATATTACCATTCAGATCAAATTGCAATTCAGAACAATTCCAGCATTTTTATTGCTACAAGGTTTGGTTCAGTTCATGTATTTTAACATGGTATTTTTCTTTGAGGAATTGTGGCACTGTTATACTTCAATAAATACAGTCATTCATCTTCTCTCCCGCTTATCCTGTACATAGTCACAGGAAGCCTGGAGCCTGCGAGGTGGGGTACGCCCTGTACACGGTGCCAGTCTATCGCAGGGACACACACTCTCATTTGTACACTATGGGCTACACACACACACACACACACACACACACACACACACACACAAAATCACAGCGCTAACCACTACACCTCTGTGCTGCCATGATTCACACTTTTCTTTTTCTACATTTTTAATCAAAATGTAAATAGAAAAAAAAATTAAAGCAAAAACAATAAAACCAGTATGTTAATGTAAAATTAAGAATTATTTTATTCATAATATAGTTCATAATATTTTTACAACAACATAAAATTCAGCATTTACTTGTATTCATTTTAAGACTATGTTACATTAATATAAATATATAAAAAAAAATTATATATATGGTTTGTTATTTTAATTTGCAAATAGTGTGTACAGTGCATTTTAGCACAACTGTTTTTTAAATAAAATATACTGCATTGTAGACATCATTACATTTTATTAAATAGGTATTTTAATTGTGCAACTATTAACTATTTAATAAACATATACGCATCACCATTTCAGAAGGGTCAAACTATTGGGCTGCATCGAGCACCATAAACAACTAAGGAGATTTGAAAACCAGAACTGGGTTAAAAACCCTTCAACACAGTATCAAAACCTGTAAGGATAGTGCTGAACCCTCAACTCTGTGGAAGAAACATGGTTTGAAAGAAGCTAGAAATGATGAAGTTGCATGTTATAAAAAATGTCCACTGTACAAGCCTCTGGAGGCAGTGTTATGACCTGGGGTCTAGACTCAGCAACCTTATGTGGCAATAAAATGAAGTCAAATGGAGTTTTTACTGTGTGTGCAATCAAACCTAAAGGTGATTGCATGAAATCTTAGAGTGTGTGACTTTTTTGGCGCTGCACTGCACATCATGATTTAACTTCAATAATATGTAATTATTTAAATACTATACTATAAACATTTTTTAATTTTAGGTCCAATTAACCATCTGAAGTCATAAACCAGGTCCAGTCATGAATTATAATTCATATTTCTATGCTATAAAGATATATATTTTTATTTCTAATATACAGAAAATATGTATATGTTAGCAAAACCTGGTCTGAAATTAGACTTAGTTGTTACTGATTCAGTAAACATCCTCCTTTAAAAATCCTTACACTAAATCTGGTTGAGTTTTTATACGATGGTGAGATCACTGTCATAAAATAGTTACTATGATATTATTGTTTAAACTGATTTATAGATGATGTAATGCTGTAGAAAGCATATGACTGGAGGTCGACACTTATGGACAGATCTGATTGTCAGTAGGAAGCTGTGTGTGATGAGTGTATGTGGAGTGTATGTGGAGTGTGTGAGGAGTGTGTAGGTTGAAACTATTTCATCTCAACAAAGAGAGCTTGTGTGAAATTAAATTCCTTTTGGAAGCACATTGCTGAAATTGAGGCTATTGTTTAGAATCAGAGCTTTTATTGGAGTGTAAATTAACACGCGATAAATAAATGCATAACACACATGCAGTAATCATCACAGCAGATTTATTGGCACCCTTCATTAAAATATATACTAATTAATATAAAAAATGAGAGTTTAAGTGAAGCTTATGGTGATACTCTAGCACTTATTAAAGAACACCTAAAAAACATAAAAGCTTTTCTTAAAGAGAGTAGGGATTTTTGCGTAAATATTGGCATCCACGTTGAATGTTGCTTTACCGTCTCTCCTCAGGAGCACAGCAGCACAGAGTCTCTTCTTTAATGTTAAATTCTCCTCCATGTGCAACATTTTAAACTCTTTATATTCTCAATTTTTCCAATTTCAGATTTTCCCTTTAAGTCTAATCCACAGTCTGAGATGTCTGATGCAAATTGTTGTGCATTTAACAGATAAATATGTTTCTGATTTTTTCTATAGCTGATCATTCCTCATGATATCCATTTTTTTTTTCTTTGAAGAGCCACCAGTGCATCAGTCATGTTCTATATTTTTTAACTAAGTTGATTTTTTCCTCATGGATACATACATGTATTGGAGAGAAACTTGTACATGCTTCATTTGTAAATATTTTTGCAAAGTATATAACTCTAATGTTGAGTTTTAAGTAAATCTTCAATTTCAAGTAGGCATTGCACTCAAAATGATCAAAAGCACACAGTTTCTGAAATCTGAGTCGCAAGGTTTAAATGTTCTGATTATTATTATTATTATTATTATTATTATTATTATTAAGATATGCAGTTTGTACCTTGCTATAAGAAAGTTACGCACATAAAACAATATATGGAAATGTATATTTAAAATTTATCTTTATTCATTTTTAAATTAATTATGAACTAAATATATCAACAATTTTAGCACTTTTACAAACCACTTTAGCTTAACATAAAGAGCTTAACCACTTATAAAAAAGAAAATTTTATACATATTTTAAATAACTTCCTCATTTTACAGCCAAAACTATGAAGAAATGTAAAACTATTAGACAGTCTAACAAATAAATAAACTGCTTAAATAAAATGAACAAACAAATAGTAGAATATACACTTTTATAAGATAAATAAAGTACAGTAAACATTTGTTTAGATTTAAAATGATCACTTTGACTAGAATAACAGGGCGCGCGCCGCCATGTTGTCCGTCCCGCAGCAGGGTGCCGGTAAACAGATGACGTCAGAGGAGTGACTGTGCAGGACCGGAGCGCGTGCGCGCGCGCGCGGGAGCGCGGTGATGAGAGAGCGCGAGCGCGTGCACTCGGGATCAGCGCGCGGTGAAGATGGGCAACGTTCACGTGAGTAGCGCTTTCTGTTCTAACGGCTTCATATTATTACTGCAGGATGTTTTAACATTTCACACTTTATCATCATCATCATCATCAAGCGCACTCTGAGTGTAAACACTGAATACTTATTATTGTTATTGTTATTGTTGTTGTTATTTTTATATTAATATAATAATATAATTATACTTTCTTCCGCGCTTCTCCTTCTTACTATATAATGTTTTTAACATAATGTCAGTGTTTTTATCTGCTTTATGTTCTCTCCATCACACACACACACACACAGACACACACAGACACTCCCTTCCTGCTGATGGACCTGGGTCTGCACCGCCCCTGCAGAGATCATGACTCAGCCACACACTCAAAAACATCATCACTACAAACTAAACACTAATAACTAGAATAAATCAGAACGAACTTACTAAAATACGACAACCAGGAAAAAAGTCTTGAAAATAAAAATTCTGGAAGGAAGAAAAAGAACATTACGGTTTAGGTTACATAAAAATAATACGAGGGGTGTTCGAGTCAAACCGGGACTCGTGAGGACATTTCTGGGGAGCGAGGGCGTAAAAGTGAGACTTCAAGCACAGTATGGTGATGAGACTCTTAGCCGCAGTTAAACATCTTGAACGTTACAAATGTTTTAAAGAATGCTGTACGACCGTGAATGACGACACCGGCCGAGGGCTCTGAGCTACTGCAGTTCGATCCTTGAGGATGTGTCTGTGTGAACTGTACACACACTTATTCACCACTTGCACATTACAGGAACTCGGTATTGCCACATCCCCGGACCCCGCTCCAAGCCATTTCCACATTTATGGGGAATTAAAGGAGTTCCTGTGAAGCCAGCATTTCAGACATGAAGTGGGCAGCCCAGTCACAGCTCCGGCGTACTTATAAAACTTTCTACCTTGATGGTGTCCAAGCACTAGTGAGACACTGCGATAAGTGCATCAGTGTATCGGGGGATTATATAGAGAAATAAAGGGAGTGTTTACTCTCAGGACTGTGTCTGTTATTCTGTACAATCAAAAGTCCCGGTTTGACTCGAACGCCCCATATAAAGATAGAAGAATATATATATTTTTTTAAATAAGCATGAACTTCATAATATACACATTACAGTTAAGCCTAGTCTAGTTCTGATTAGTATTTGTTTCGTTGTGTAATTGTCTTTTACCGTGTCTGAATGTTACACAGTTGTGAATGTGACATATTGTGCGCTGATTGTGTGCACCATGACCCCGTGTGGTTGTTTGTTCTCAGCCCACGGTCGTTCCCTATGAGGACTTTGACGTGATGGCGGATATAAAGGAGATCCGCAAAGCCTGCAAAGGAATGGGTACGTCCACACACACACACACACACACACACACACACACACACACGCACACACACACACACAGAGCTGAGACACTGGTATAAAACAACCTGTGATGTCTTGTTGTTCTGTGCAGGCACTGACGAGGAGACCATCATCAACATCTTAGCTAACCGCTCCTCGGCCCAGCGCATGGAGATTAAACAAGCATACTTTGAAAAATATGATGATGTATGTTGTTGTGCACACACACACACTCACACAAACACATACACACACAAACAGCAGTGTAGGCAATGCAGTCTTTAATAATCGGAGTGTAAGCGGATTTGCCTGCAGGCTTGGCTTGGAGCCCATCTATATACACGAGTGCAGCAGAGATGTGGGCGTGTCCTTGTGTCTAGATATGGGAAAATGTGTGAGAGGGGTGTGTTAAAGACTATTTTTTTGTTATACAGTATATATGTGGGTGTGGCTTTTACCATGCATAGAAAAGAATTGGGTGTGTCTTAAAGACCGTAGACAGGAATGTGGGTGTGGCTTCGAGTCTGTATGTGTTTTTGGATGCAAATGTGGGTGTGTCTTTTGAAGATCATACATGTAAATGAATGTAGGTTTGTTTGCGTTTGTGTGTGTGTGTGTGTGTGTGTACAGGCTGGTTATAACTATATTTTTCGGGATATACATGTGGATGTGGCTTTAACCAGACAAAGAAAAGAATATGACTCTTATGTGTGTGTGTGTGGGGGGGTCTTGTAGATAGGAATGTGGGTGTGGCTATGAGTCTATAACGTCGTCAGATGTAAATGTGGGCGTGGTCGTTTGAAGATCATTTATGAAAACAAGTATAGGTTTATTTGTGTTTTTTACGTGTTTGTGTGTGTGTGTGAGGGGGTGTTAAAGACAATATTTTTGGGATACACATGTGGGTGTGGCTTTTACTATACGTAGAAAAGAATGTGAGTCTGAGGGCGCGTCTCTTAAAGTCTGTAGATCGGAATGTGGGTGTGGCTTTGAGTCTGTGTGAGTGTTTAGATGTAAATGTGGCTATAGGCTTTAGTTAAATCTGTGAATCTTAAAACCATTAGACAGGAAAGTGGGCGTGTCTTATATGGAAATCTTTAACTAGAAGAATCTACATATGGACATTTGCATATTTAATTATCTATGAATTAATTGATTTGTTTGTAATGAAATAGTAAAAGATCAGCAACTAATCAATACACACACATACACACACACACACACACACACACACACACACACACACACACACACACTACGTAATGCAGATAAACAGCATTAGCTGATTCCCCACAGGAGCTGGAGGAGGTGCTGAAGAACGAGCTGACAGGAAGTTTCGAGAAGGCGATCATCGCCATGTTGGATCCGCCTCACGTCTACGCCGCTAAAGAACTGCGGCGCGCCATGAAGGGAGCCGGAACTGACGAGGACGTGCTGGTGGAGATCCTGTGCACCAGCACCAATCAGGTCACACACACTGCATCTGTGTTATAATCCTTAAAATCATACGTCACCTGCCATCACCAGATATTTTCACCTCACTGTGATGTGTGATTTCATTCACAGGAGATTTTGAATATTAAGGAGGCGTACGCTCAGGGTAAGAACGAAATCAATCAGTGGTGTTTTACTCTGATCTCTAAAAGACAAGTGTACCGATGTTCTGTGCTTTTATGATGACGATGATGGTGATGATGTAGTACACGAGCACGACCTGGAGGCTGACATCGAGGACGACACCAGTGGAGACGTGAGAAACCTGCTGATTTCACTTCTGCAGGTGAATTATTAATCAATCTATCAGTCCACTCTAGTGATGGGATTAGAACTCACAACCTCTGTGACATGCTAATGTTGGTCCTAATTAAAATTTTGCCTTGTTTCCACACTGTAAACCCTAATGCTCAAAGTAATTAAACATATTGAGTACTGTTAGCTTAATTTGAACTAATTACATTTAGTTTAAATTAATAGACCTTGATGAGTATTTAGAACTTTTTAGTATTCATGAGTTTGTAGAAATGACACTTTTCAAATTAGGTGAACAAATTAGATATCTTAAGTAACAGTAACTGTCACCTTAAAGTTCCAGCAACTTAAAATCTTTGAACGTTTTCTGCGTGTCCAGGCGAGCAGGGACGAGGGTTTCGACGTGGATGAAGGACTGGCTGAACAGGACGCAACATCACTGATCGAGGTGAGGCAGAATTTAACAAAAATTATTTCTTTATTTATGCATTTATGTAAAGTGTCATCTGTGCAGTAATTTAAATGTTACGTTTATTAAAGCGATTTCTTTCCATTGCATTGTGAGTCATAAAGCCAGACGAGCACTCTATAAACGAAATGTAAACTATAAGGACTCACGAACGCCTTCTACACATTTCTGCATTCTCAAAATGACACGCTGACCCGGTTTATAGCAAAGTGCTAAGAATGTTCTGGAACTCAGGCTTTGCGTGATTAAGCAGTCCAGTTCAGGGTACAGACGCTTTCTCACTTTATGTTGAACCGAACCTCTGCTTTGGTGTTTATAGATTCATTTTCATTTGAATTTGGAAACACAACAGCAAATTTGGAAACACAACCGTGAATTCAGGAACAAGACCGTGATTCCGTAAAAACAAAATAGTGAATTTGGAAACATGAAAGTGAATTTTGAAATAAGACAGAAAATTCGGAAACACAGCAGAGAATTCAGGAACAAGACCATGATTGCAGGAAGAAGACTGATTTGGGGATATGAATTTCGAAACATAGCAGCAAATTTGGAAACATGACTGTGAATTCAGAAATAAGACGGTGATTTCGGAAACATGACTGCGAGTTCAGTTTTGACCATTAGGCCTGTGGTGTTGTTGAGGCATTTTTAACGTATGGTAGATGAATAGATAGATAAAAAGATATTATAAAGATATTATTATATAGTGTAAAATTACATGCTACTACACATTACAATTAATTTTGATACCTGTATTATCTCCTTATCTTCTTGTTTTATTGTTTATTATTTGCCCTTTTCTATAGTTAAACCTGTATTCGTGAATATGGACAGGATAGTAATATTTATAGCTTTATCGTATTTTTTTCCAGGCTGGAGAAGGACGCTTCGGCACGGACGAGTCCACTTTCACCTACATCCTCACTCACAGGAACTACCTGCAGCTCCAGGCCACCTTCAAATGCTATGAATCTGTGAGAAAACACACAGACTAATGAAACCGCTAGCTTAGCTACACCACGTGTGTTACTGATATACAATGCCGATGCTAGTCAGAGCCATTAGCTTTGCTGTTTGTCCTTATTCTGAGCCACACTGTTTAAACCAAAGCATCATCATCATCATCATCATCATCATCATCATCATCCTCACCGTGTATAATAGTAGAAATTAATGAATTCATTAATTTAAAGTATAAGGGAGATATTTAAGCTACAGGTTTGTACAGAGTCTGGCTGACTGGCTGTCTTAGCTAGCTAGCCAAGAGGTAGGTCCATGAGTACCCTGCTAACAGCTAGCTCGGGGGATTTCGCTTTTTTATTGAGAACATGGGAAATCAAGCTGAATTGTAAAACAGAAATCAGCCATTTACAAAAAAGTTTCTAATCCAGTCAGTTAGCTGGCAAACTTCTAATCCTGACTGCTTAGCAAAAATGTTCAAACTAGCTTCTAAGATGTTTATTGAAAAATATTTCCACTAATAAATAAATAAACATTTTATTTCTAATGAAATGATGTTTACACAATTTTAACTTAAGAACTTAAAGAAACAATTTGGCCAATAATTCAATTATTGGTGTGTGTGTGTGTGTGTGTGTGTGTGTGTGTGTGTGTGTGTGTGTGTGTGTGTGTGTGAGGTTTGCTTGTTCTAGTTTTCATCAGCAGCTACACGGCTAATACAGATAACAGTTCACACAGTTCATGGAAGCTTGTATCCATTAGTTTAATCTGGTGCATTTGTGTGACTTATAAAATCATGAGGTTCTGTGTGTGTGTGTGTGTGTGTGTGTGTGTGTGTGTGTGTGTGTGTAGATGTGTGGGACGGACATCCTCGATACCATCAGTGATGAAGCCACAGGGACTTTAAAGGACTGCTACATAACTCTGGGTAAAGCAGGAGTTTAGCGAAAAATAAATGTTTCTTAACAATAGGAACTTAAATATAATTAACTGTCCGAGATACATGTAGTGTGTGATGGGTTTTTGCTTTTTATTTTATTTTATAGTTATTGTTACCTGGTTATAATGGTCATGTCAAGTAAAACATTTTCACTAGACACAAGCCCAAATATGCAATATATCGTACCTTTCAAAAGTGTCATTTAGAACTTTTTATTATTTTAAGTATTTTTCGACCCCACACCGTGTCATTGCCATGTGACTTTTCTCCTCTGCTTGTTGGAACAGTTCGGTGCGCTAAGAACCCGCAGCTTTATTTCGCCCGTCGCCTGAACGCAGCGATGTCAGGGGCAGGGACGGACGAGGATACGCTCATCCGCATCATAGTGGGACGCTCGGAGGTACGAGACGTCTCTGAAATCCTGCTGTTTCCTTCAAATGTCTGTGATGAATGAAAATTTAAAGCAGATTCATTTCCCAAATTGAAAATACTTAGTTATTCTTATAACAATTTAGTGTTGAATGGATTCATGTATAGCTATACATGCCTTAATAACATGATAATAACCTGATAATGTTTTGATTATTGTGTGTTATATGAATGTGTAAATGACTTTTGTTTGAAAGAAACCTTCAGTAATGATTAGCAAAACTCTGTCCTCTTCCCTGAGAAGTGCTGATTTCACAGCTGATTTCCTGTTGGTGAGTCTGTAACAGGGTTATTCCTCCTGTACAGCTGGACCTGGAGACCATTAAGGACATGTACCTGGAGAAGTTCGACGTGACGCTGAAGGACGCTCTGAGCTCAGACTGCGGCGGAGACTTTAAGCGCCTCCTGCTGGTCATCCTGCACTGAAGAGAGAGAGAGAGAGGCCGAGACTAACCCCTAGACCAGGAACGAACCTTCTCACCAACACTGCCTAGAGGAATAACACGCACACACACACACACACACACACACACAGGCCATGTTCCAGTGCTGTTCTAACACGCCCTCGTCCACTTCCCCCTCGCCAGACAGTCTGAATCAAAACAATGACAACCTTCACTCATTTATTTACATTTTTGCATAATGGTAGATAAGCAGATTTTTTAAAGAGACACTTTTTAACCTGCTAGTTTAAAAGACTCAAAACGTAAATTTGGATGTTTAGAAAAAATTCTATGGGCCAGATTTTATCTATGAGTAAAATATACAAACTTTTCTAGTGGCCTAGTTCTCATAAACATTCTGCTTAAATGCAAATTAGAAGTTTGGGATTTTTATTCACTAGCAAAAAAGAAATGACAGATTTCATAAGATTTTTGAGTCTTTAAGGATTGTTTCTTCTTTAAGTGGTTAAATATTTAACCTTCTTATGACCACACTTTCCATTTTATATTATAATAAACTTTCGCTATCGTTGTATTTTGATACTTCGTCACACATTTTCCAACGCGCAGTTTTGATCAATTTCTACAGACCATAAAACCTTTAGTGACTGAAATCTCACAGATTTGACATTCATGTTCAGTTTAACACAGAACTACGGGTTTGTTTCTAATTAGACGTCGACGAGGGCGTTTTAGAGACGCGGGAGCACACAGGTACCATTTCTACATCACTTCTGCTTCATGTTCACACTCACATGTCAGATATCATCCGTGTCAGGTCCGTTCTCATATTTCATCCCAAACCTGGGGATTGTTTTGTGACAGCGTGAGCAGAATAACGCAGCTCCGCCTCAGTAAGTCAGTTGTTGAGGAATTAAAGAATGAAGACGTTTCTCTGCATCTACACTGTAAACTCTGATGTTCAAAGTAATTAAACACATTGAGTAGTGTTAACTTAAACAGTTGCAATTAGTTCAAATTAATAGACCTGGATGAGTATTTAGAACTTTTTGGTATTTATGAGTTTGTAGAAATGACACTTTTCAAGTTAGCCGAACAAATTTGATATTTTAAGTAATCGTAAGTACGTAAGTAACAGTAACTGTCACCTTAAAGTTGATAGTTCTGTTTACTTAAAATTGGCAACATCATTACTTAAAAAAACTCTCAAACCTGATCTTTAGAAGAAATAATTCTCTAAAATAAAAATAAAAAATCACTTGGTGAAATTGAATTGATGCGGAGTGTGAAGTATTATAATTAGATACTATAATTGGAGTTACATTGTCCAACACAAATGTAATAAAAAGAACCTTTCTTTGAACCACAGACGTAAGCAGTATGTAGGTGTTTGTAGATGTTACTGGGTGAGATAGAGTTCTATTAGTGAACAACATTCGCTTTAGAGTGCGAAAACAAAACAGCGTCTGGGTTTATCCACTACATTTAGCACGTTTCAATTTATTTCTTTGTTTATTTATTTATTCGAGTCTCCCTGGACCGCCCCCTTTATACGGCTTTAACCCGGTAAATGTATTTAAAAGGCCCCGACAGTCACTGTTTATTCACTGAAGCAGAACTTATCCAGTTTTAGATTCTTAAAACTTCTTAAAGTGGTAGTTTCAGGAATTCTCTCTGTACCAAAAAGTGTTTTTGTGTGTTAATGCTAAACACTCAGACACCTTTCGAAACACGTGTGTCCTCCTTACAGTAACGTGTGTAACCCTGAGCATATAGCGTGTTAGACTAGCCTGCGCGGGAGGGTGCGCTGCTTGCTGCCGAGTAATCCTGTATGTACGCCATGTGGACGAGGAGAGAGAGAGAGAGACGAGCTGATGACGGACGAGCAGGAGGAGGAGGAGTTAGGAATGACGTACAAGTAGCTTATTTAAATATTCGTAATGACGTGTAGGATGTTAACGTTAGCGCGTGTACGCTGTGGTGTGATGAGTGTGATGTAATCTGTACACAGACCCAGGCGTTTATGTGTATCAATAAATAACAACAAGTGAACAAAGTGCTTTAGTCGGACTCATTTCTGTTTCAAGAAATATTCACAGAGATATAGATGGAATATTATACATATAATACATATAATAAGATAACGGCACAGAGCTAGAATGTTAGACAGCAAGACAGACACGCAGGACAAGACAGACAGAGAGATAGAGAGACTGATAAATGTAGAGAAAGACAGACTGGCTGAAATGTAGATCAACAGGCAGATATACATCGATAGACAGCTGTAAAGAGAGACAAATGTACATATATTGATAAACAGATACAGAGAAATAGATATACAGAGATGGTCAGACAGATGGATAGTGTAAACAGATATAGTGTCATGTGACCCGTCACCGCTCTGAGTTTATCGCTTGTGATCGCGGTATAAAAACACTGAAGTCTTTCAGCAGCTGAATTAAACCAGCTCTTAAACTCCAGCGTGTAATAGGGTTTCATTCATCCCACCATCCCGGATGTGTGGAGTCGATCAAAGCCTCTTTAATTACACACAAGCAGTGAAGAAGAACCCACAGCTGTCCAGATGCTGAGATCCGTCCAGATGTTACACAGTAGCTTTACGAGGTCAAGCCAGGGCAAGGTGAGGTTTGAACAGACCATGTTCCAGTGGCTCACAGCTGTCTCACTCCGGCCTCTTGTGCCGGACTTTTATTTACGGAAAAATAGAATTAATTAATTGATGGACGCATTATCTAGAGTTGCAACAGTGGGCTGGACTGAACATTATTTTTTATTACAATTGGATAGCAAGATTTTAAAAAATAGATAATAAATAAAGTTAGCTTGTTAACAACAGAAAAATATCATAAAATAAAAATATAGGTGTGTGTAGCTTGTTCTGCGAGGAATTCGAGTATATGGTATATGGTATCATATATACTGTATAAGAGGGTGTGTATGACAGGAGAAGTGTAAATGGAAATAAATCGCAGGTAAGAAGTAAAAGTAGTGAGAGAAGAAAATCTCTGGCTACATGTCAATGAAATTGTGGTATTTATAGAAAATAAACAAAGTATTGTGACTTTGTCGTTAGCTAGCATAGATGACGGCGGCATGGTGGCGTTAGCACCGTCGGCTCGCACAACGAGGGTCGAGGGTCAGGTCTGTGTGCATGGAGTTTGCATGTTCTGCCCGTGCTTGGTGGGTTTCCTCCGGGTACTCCAGTTTCCTCCCACAGTCTAAAGACATGCAGATTAGGCTAACCGGTGTTCCCAAACTGCCCGGGGTGTTAATGTTGACGGGAGGTCCTACCACAGTTGTGAAAATGGGAATGAATAAAATGTTCACCTTTGGCCTTCGTGGATGGAGCGCGAATGAACCGGTGTAATATTTAAGCACCATGATGGCTAGTTGAGCGAAAAGTAAGAGTCATGTATCATATTTTACTGAAAAGGTCAGGATATGTTAAGAACAAAGAAGACATATGGAGAGTAGTGTGAAATCTGAGGACCTCAGAATCATTCAGTCTATCACTCTTTACCTTCTCCAGCGGACGAGCTCCAGACCTTCCCCATTCCTCTCTGCTTTAGCTTGTCTGACTGAACGTCTCAGTGTTATTGAGGGTGTTAATGCGAGCGAACTCCATCCAGGACAAGTGTATGTTTTACATTAGGACCAGGATGGGACAGGATGCCTGTGTGTATAGAATAACTTCAGTGTGAAGTCACACACACACACACACACACACACACACACACACACACACTGCTCAAACGCGCCAAATGCTGTGATTCTGAAGAGCTTTGTATACATTTTTCAAGCCTAGAACCTTTTTCAATCCAAAAACAAGATGAAAGAGTGGTAGACGTTTCAGAGGGAATTCTGGCATCCGAATAAAATTCCCGGATTGTTCAGGAATCAACGCAGTACATTAATACATAAAAGGAGCTGAAGTGAGGTTGATCATCTTGCCGCTGTTTCACTTAAACTCCAGGCATAAACTCATTCCAGTAATAAAACGTCCTCCCGGTGCTCAACGAGAAACATCTGCGCCTGCACATCTGCGTTCGATTCTCTCCACGAGTGATCTGTGTTTGTTGCTCCTCCATACTGCTGCCTCGAGACGAGATCATAGCTGGCTCTGAGGCTCAGACACGCAGCCAGACAAGAAAAAAAGGAAAGAACCAAGAATCACGCTACTGTCCTTGGAGGATGAAATGTATTAAGGAAATGAATTTAAGTGTTACTTTTTAAAACATACAATAAAATTCCATCACAGTTTTTTTTTTTTTTTTTGCCGCTAAAATACATCGGAATGATGGTGCTACTGTAATGCCTCTCTCTACTGAATCCACATTTGGGTAGATTTTTATTCATTAACAAATTTTTTTTTTATTTGCTTTATTGATAATAATTTATGAAAATATGCAAGCTAGAGAGCATGTCAGGCGAGTTATTTAGCCCAATCCTTGCTATGTATGGGGCATGAGACATTTTTCTCACCCAGAGAAAAAAAAATCGAAGTCAGCATTTCTTATCTTTGTTTATTTCTCATTGAACAACATTGTTATGCTGCAACCATAGTTAATATAATAACTGTTATATAGTTATAATAACTGATTTATATAACTGAAGATGCATCACTATAATGGTACTCGCTTACAAAATACACAGTGAAAAAAATCTATTTTAAATACAAGGGGCATTTAAGTCAAACCAGGACTTGCAATTAAATTTCTGGTAAATGAAAACTTAGTATTTACACAAGAGCACCAGCACAGTACGGTGATGAGACAAACGGTGGGAACGTTTTAAAGAAGACCGTACGTCCGTACGTGAGTGATGATCCTGTCCGTGTCAGAGGAGTCCCTGGGAGGTCAGCGTTTCTACCTTGATGGTGTCCAAGCACTAGTGAGACACTGGGATAAGTGCATTAGTGTAGCCGGGGATTTTAAAGAGAAATAAAGGGAGTTTTTTATTCTCTGAACTGTGTTCTGTTATTCTGCACTGTCATCAAAAATCCTGCTTTGACTCGAACGCCCGTTTGTACTTCAAAAAAAATCCTTGCCTTTAATTTTTCATTCTTAATTCATACAACTACAAACACTTTTATTACCAATACAACAGGGACCTGAATTAAATATCTACTTTGCCTGTTAATACACACAGCTGCAATTAAATAAAAGGAAATATAAAATGTAAGCTAAGCTATATAGACAAGGGCAATAAGGTTAGCCTGTTATGCATTTCACATTCACACACACACACACACACACACACACACAGAGCATATTTTACATAAGACTATATAATTTACACAGCTGTAATTTACACAAGTTATAATCGAACAATACAACGAAAAATGATTCAGTGTCATCATGAGAACTATATTGATTATATTGAGATATAATCACGCTAATAACATGCCAGGCTAGATATTAACTGCAAACATGCTAACTCTTCTGACCTGCCTAATGTTTGTCGCGGTCTAGTTATGGATATAATGTCTCGTCTTCCTGTGTGTGTCGCTACCTGTGCTGCACTGCTGGATACAATGTATAGTGTTTGCTAACAAGCTAAGACAAGTTTCTACTCATGCTACACTACATGTACAGTACCAACTGCTACTAGCATGCTAAAAAAGAAAAGATTAACAATAGAAGTGTTGCTTCCTGTGATGCATGAGCTCCTAAATTCATGTTCCATGTTCTAAAAGCAACTTCCTGTGTCACATCCTATATACACGCTACTATGGCTAACAAGCTAAAACAGGACCTGCTCAAGCCCCAATCCTTTTTAGAGAATGGAAATGCATTATATTTCCTGTATCACTGTCTGTGCTAGGCTTGATACATGACTACTGCTAATTTATGAAAGCGTGCTAAAGCTGTGGACCCTGCTCAGTGAGCAATGGAAATGGCACTTCCTGCGACATACAAGTCACACCAAATGTGCTAAAAAATATATGACATAATGCTGGAAATGATACACACTCTGTTACTACTTGTACTAGACTATATATATATAAAGCTATTGTTAACAACCTACTGTAAATCATACTTAACCAAGATATCTGCTAAATTTATGCTGCGACCCAGAGGATGGAAATGCTACTTCCTGCATCATGGGCGATCTGGTTAAGACGTCCGCGCACGCAGTCCACCGTGACATACACTTCAGTTCCGTTTTTCACTGAGAACGACACCCTGAACCCTAAGCTAGCCCATTCACTACCTTCCGGCATCTGACCTCCGATTTGGCGAGCGAGGACTGTTGGCAAAGCTCCCTGCTGAACCAAAACGAGGTCGATCCTGCTGCAGGAGTGTATCAGCCTCAAATCAAGAGCAACACTAGCAGTTCCTGCCTCCCAGAAGATGAAATTACGATGCGCGTGCTGCTTGTTTGCGCTTGCTAGTTGTAGTTGCGCCACTGTCGGGGACGTTTGGTGAAAAAATAAGGGCTTGTTCCTTACAGCGCCAAATGGAAGACCTCTTTTGGATACGGTGGCCGACAGAGCGGCGGACACAGAGGAAGGGATCCACAGCAGACTTAGCATGCTAATCCCAGAGTCATCGCAGAAGTAGCGCACGCTGCACTGCACTGGTGCGAGGATTTCAAAAGTTAGAGTGTCTCCAGCGTCCACTGCAGCAGCAGCGGAAAGAGATATGGATGTGTCCCTGTAGTGAACACCAGGCTTGAAGACTCGCGTCAGTTCAACACTGCTTTCATTCCGGTTGACATACGCTAACAGGAAGAATCCCTCCGATACACAAGCTTGACCCATCGAATAGACTGCTTGTTGCAGGGCAAATTTCACTGTGCCCTTTTCTGTAAAGCGTACACCACGATTGTCATGGCTCAGGGTCACCATGTAAGGATCAGAGATGGACACCGTACGAAAGGAAGGTCGGAAATTGGTATGGAAGTGCGCTGCAACCACAGTATGTGCCGTCATGGCTATAGCCCCTGTATCATGTGAGAGCCAGAGCAAACTAAAAGGTGCCACGAGGCCACTCTGAAGGTGCACTTTATCATTTTCTGCATTACAGTGATTGCTAGTGCTTCTGAGGAACAGGGACAATGTGTGACCTGGATCCACAATAGTCACCCCGGTCACACTGACACTCTGCAGGGATTTTCCATCCCTTTGCTCCATGCGCATTCCACTTAAGTCTCTCCCTCCATCCTCGCTGGAATTCAACCTCAAACCCGCTTGGATAAAACTACGGCATCCGTGCCTCAAAGCTAGGTTATGATCGACCCAGACAAGTCCGTGCTGATGCAAAACTAACCAATTGTTGGTGCAAGAAACAAGTGCTCCATCACTGTGTCCTTGGACGTGCAACTGCATGTTAGGAAACTCACTACCTTGGACCAGGGAAACTTCCCCGGACCAGGTAAGAGAGAATCTGGTTTCTGAGGAGCTAGAACAAACGGTGTCCCTCATGGCTGAGCAAGGTGACGCCACAGGTTGGGAATCGCATTCCGAGCAAGCCTGGCATTCCTGCAGCTGGGAATTGTAGAAATAAGAATGATCACACGTTCCAGAAGCCGTGTCTTTTGCCGACATTCCTGTACATCTGTATCCACCTGTCAATAGATATTAGGAATATCATAATAAATCAGGAACAAAGAATGCTTTTAGACAGTCGTACACAATTCCCAATTTTAAACCTGGTCTTAAGACTCACCCGGTGTATTAAGACATCGGTTTTGGTCACCACATAAGTGCTGTAACTCCAAGCATTCATCTCTGTCCTGTCAGACAAATACAACTGTCAAGAGAGACATACTCATGAAAGTCTCATACTGCAGACTAGTCTCGTATGAAAAATAAAAAAGTAAGCACCTGACAAATCCTGTCGGCATGAATTGAGCACTGGGACACTAGGAAAAATCCTGGAAGACAAACGGTACACTTCTCACACCTTGGCCATTCCCCGCTAAAATCGCAATACTCGTCTTCTTGACAGGAGCCGCACTCAGGCATCTGTCTTCCCACCTCCACCACACTCTCTGCCATTTCCACCTTGGGTATGGTGTAGGCCTCCATTGTGTGTGTTCGTATCTCGGACCTGAGGCTGTCCAGATGGCCCTCTAGATCTTTGTGCAGGGCCGCATTCCTAAAGTTATCCATAACTATTTGGTACTCCACCTTTACTTGCTCCATCTGTTCGAAAATCCTCCGCTGTTGGTCCAGTATCTCCTTCTGTTGGGCCAGCAGGAGATCCTGCTGATCCTTCAACCCATTCTGAAGATTACTGACTTCAGCTTGTTGAGCCCGGAGCTCCTCGACAAGCTTCTCCTGTCCTTTGGCTAAGTGAATCTGCAGCACCAGGGCATCCTCAGATGGGACTTCATTAGTGCCTGGGCAGTTTAGCATGAGAAAGAAGTGAGGGATCTTTGAAATGTATTATGAATTCAAAATCACAATCAAAAACAAAAACAGCATTTATGTTCACACATTTACACGTTTATAATTTATAAGATTAGTTCACTGACAGATACTGCATCGAAAAAGGATTGTGTTCAAAATTCCATATCAGAGTCTCACCAATACAAAATGATGGAACCAAGTGGTGACAGGAACCCAAGTAAAAATTATATTTTAGTAAAACGAGACTAAAAAAGCAACAGTGCTTTCTTCTGTGTTCTTTTTTTGCTTCTTTTGGCAGAAATCGTAGAAGGGTTAGATTTTTCTGCAGAAGGAGTTGGGATTGGTCAAACTTTCTGCATCAGTGGTCAAAATTGATAAAACTTTCTGTGGGTGTAATCAGGATGGATCAAACTTTTTGAGAGAGTGGCCTGGATAGATCAGAGTTTCTGTGGTAATGACCTGAATTGGTCCGCTTCTACAGGCGTCATCAGTATTCGTCAAACTTCTATGTGAGAAGTCTGGCTTGGTAAATTTTTGTGGGAGTGGTCAGGATTGGTTAAACTTTCTGTGGTAATGACCTGGATTGGTCAGCTTCTATGAGAGTGATCAGGATTGGTGATACTTTCCATGGGCGTGATCAGGATTGGTGATACTTGCTGTGGGAGTGGTCTGGATTGGTCAGCTTTTCTATGGGAGTGGTCAGGATTGGGGAGAAATTTTGTGGGAGTGGTCAGGATTGGTCTGAGTTACTACTGTAGCTAGTGGGACTGGTCAAAACTTCTGTAGGATCTCTAGGGATTTGGCAAAACGTTCAATATTTCTCCCAACATTTCGACTGAGAGTGATCAGTTTTGGTCAAAGTTTCCACTCCAACCTTAACACACCATGTTTTCAGATTGCCTCATCATATCAAAGCTGGTTTGTGTCCTGCAGGTCCCCATGAAGGGAATTTGTACAGCATCCAACGACTGTACAGCTGTGTGCTTCAAAATTTTGGAGAAGAACCACACATGACTGTTTCACAAGCTTGTGTATTTAAACTTAACTTTTCCTGCATAAGAAGTTTCCTCAACCATATTTTCATAGTTTCCTTGCCTCTCTAGGATTAAGCCCTAGTTTGCTAGTTCATGTCATAAATTTCCTCTGCTGTATTTTTGGATTTACAAGTACGGTTTTACAGATCAACATGTCTGCTTGTGTTTTGTGTCCAGCTGTGAAAGCAGACCATGACATCTGTTTATACAACTTGAAGCTTCTTCCAAATCCTCTTGGATAAAGATTTCATAAAGTTTAACTGGATCTAATGTGTCCTTTTTATAATCCTCTCCCCCTTACTATTTTCCTCATGTATCATCTCCTCCCTTCCTTTCTCTTCTTCTACGTATTAACGTGTAAAAGCTTAAACATCACACACCTGAACAAACGTCACACAAACACAGTTAAAAACCGATGATCTCTGATTAAGCTCATTTAAAAGGTAAATATGTGGTGTTTTAATGCGATAGTAGCATAGGAGATCACATGCTCTGTCATCACAGACCACAGGGAACATATGGTTTCAATGTGACTGACTTATTGAACTGTTTTAAAGAATATCCATGGCCTGTATAAGTAATTTTAAGCAGATGATACAAACTTGCAAATATACAGTGATTATAGTAGAGTTGACGTGTACGTGTGGAAAACGGCTTCGCTGGTGATTTTATTAACTTACAGCATTTTTTAAATTGGACTCCAGGAATATAATGTGTTTATGTTTCTGTACCTCAATCACATGAGAGGTTTAACCCTTAGGCTAGCGTTTATAAATTGTTGATTAATTATCCATCTGCAATTATACTTTTGTTGCAGTGGATTAGATGAGATTAAGATCTTATCGGGAGTTTATAAAAGATTCTGTAATAGCGTCTGGTCTCCGTGTCAGACTGTACGATGGAGATTCTCATACAGCCGGCGATTACAGAGTTCTTTTCCTATGTGCAATTTTCATATAGCGTTAGAAGTGGAGCCTAAAGTGCCGGAATCATCCCAAACACCACCAGAAACAGAGTAAGTGAAATCCAAATCACTTTCACATTTTCCCCCTATCACTTTTCACAAATTTTTACACCCTGGACACACTACGGGCAATTTGGAAACACCAATTACTGTATAAACTGTATGTTTTTGGCCTGTGGGAGGAAACTGGAGTACCCAGTACATGCAAACTCCACCCACACACACACACACACACTCACTCACTGGAGGCGGGATAGTGTAAATCTGTAGGAATTAATATTTTCACCAAAAATTTCCTTTAAATCAGAGTGCTGTACTCAGTCTGATGATATAGTTTAGATCACATGCTCATCGAACGTGATCTCTAGAAAAAGTGAGAGAAAACCTGAAGAGGATGCCAGTCCATCACACTGCACACCAGCACCCCGTTCACACTCACTCACTCATCATCAATACCGCTTTATTCTGTATACAAGCTCGATTTAGTGGCATAAGGCGGGGTACACCCAGGACGGGGTGCCAATCCATCACCGAGCAAACACACATCCACACACTAACACACTCATTCACACACTATGGGCAATTTGGGATCACCAGTTAACCTAACCTGCATGTCTTTGAACTGTGGGAGGAACTGGAGTACCCGGAGGAAACCCACCAAGCACGGGGAGAACATGCAAAGTCCACACACACACACACACACCCTGATGTGGGAATGAAACCCGGGAACCTGGAGGTACGAGGCGACTGCTAAGCACTACGCCACTGAGCCGCCACTCACTCACTCACTCACTCACTCACACTATGGGCAATTTTGAAACACCAGTTGCTGTATAAACTGCATGTTTTTGGACTGTGGGAGGAAACCGGAGTACTTGGAGGAAACCCTTCAAGCACAGGAAGAACTCTACGCACACACATACAAATCAGAGACTGTCATGTACTGGTCTGTTTGATGTAGTTTGGATCACATGCTCATCCAAGGTAACCTTTAGAGAAAAAAACAAGAAGAAGAAAAAAAGGAACACAGCTTTCCTTTTCCTGCTTCTTCCCATCCTCACCTGGTGTGACGTCACACGCGAGCTGTATCCCATTCTGGGCGCCGAACTCCCGCGGCGCGCGCTCCGCTCCGTCGCGCATGTGCGTGATGCACTCGCGTCCTGCGCACGGTCGCCGCCTGGTCTGCGCGCACTGCTCTCCGCCTGCGCAGCCGTCGCGTCCCTGTCCCTGAGCTTGTCCCTGTCCCTGAGCTTGTCCCTGTCCCTGTGCTTGTCCCTGTCCGTGTACACGTACGTGCGCCTGCGCCTCCGCGGTTGCGGCGCCGCTCCTGGAGCCCTCCTGCCGCGCCGCCACAGACGGGTGGATGATGGTGTAGGGCACCGCCGGGCGCCGGAGCGCGTCCCCGCGGCCCGAGGCGCACCGCGCGCCTGCGCACGCTCCCGGGCATCGCGCTCCTCCGCACACCTCGACCGCGCTACCTGTAGACGTGAGCGCGCAGACGGCGAGCCACAGAAGCGTAGAGAGGGGTGCCATTAAAAAAGAGAGAGAGAGAGAGAGAGAGAGAGAGAGAGCATGCAACAGGTTCAGGAATCCGGGAAATGTCTATTTTATCATTACTTGCGTGTTTAAGTGTATCAGCACACACACACACACTAGAGAAAGTTCCCCTGTGTGAGTGTGTGTGTGTGTGCGCGCGCGCGCTGACACCATATGCCACAGAGTTAATTGGCACCAGGTTTCCCCTTCAGCTTCCACTGCATTTAACCCATGACTCTCTTTTTAATCCTGGACCAGAAAAAAAAAACCTTTACACTCACACTGTCTCAATACAATATTCAATATAATTAACTTTCAGTGTTAGGACAGATTACAGATTATTAACAGTAAATAAAAACCTCAGTTTTTCTTCATGAGCTCAGGTCACTGTGAGAGTTAAGAAACAGCAGAATGTCCGATTTATTAACTCTGCAGGAATAATGCGCAGGATAAAACCTGCATGTGCTTTGATGTCAAGTGTGGGTCAATATCACCCTGTGCCACCCCTGTAGCCACGCCCCCTGTACCCCTTCATTTAAGGTCCCAGGATCAAGTAAATTTGAGGGTCTCTCCAGATTTAGCATTTTTACTGAATTCATTTAGGATCTAGTGTGATTAAACAGGAATTAGCGCACCCAGATGGCCAGATTGTGTAACTACAAGCAGTTTCATACATCTACAGTACGACCCTCCCAGGGTGACCATTGTATTCATTCCAATTTTTACAACCGTGGTGGTCAACATTCACACACTACAGGCAATTTGGGGACGCCAATAAGCCTAATCTGCATGTCCTTGGACTGAGGGAGAAAACCGGACTACCTGGAAGAAACCAACCAGAGCATATCCTGGTGGTGCCAGGCGACAGTGCTAACCACTATACCACTGTACCGCCACAAGCAATTCTTATTTTTATATGAATATACATTTAGTGAACGACTCCTCACTACAGCGCACGTTTAAGAAGAACACCAAGACACCGTGACATACTGGACAGTCCTTTATTATAAAAAAACGCTGTACATCAACTGAGGGAGAAAAAAAAAACAGGTTTATCTTATGTACAAAGTGATGAGACAGAAGCTATGAGTCGAGCTGATGAGTCTCTAACACCGTGTGGTCCTGTTTCACACAGCATCAAGTCAATCACGTTCTCATGACTGATCTGTTAAATTAATATAAAAGCAAACTTTGACATCATTGATTATAAACAAACAAACAAAAAAACCTAACGAACAACTTCATTTCAACGACAATCTACAAATTCATGCTGTGCTTGCTTGTAACTGAGAATAAAAACTATTCGCACCCGCGTGAAAACAGATTTTACGGCCAAAAACCACTGAGTCATCACTAGCTAGGCTATCATGCTAAGCAGTAAACCTTTAGTTGTAGCTAGCTTGCTAACATTAGGCTAAGCACTGTATGGTGCAACGACAAGCACCAACAAGCTAACTGGCAAGCCAGCTAACCTTTGGCTAAATATGTATTACAGTACACTGTGTAAACCAGTAGGCAAAGTTGCTAGCGTACTAGCAAACGTGAGGCAATTGTGTGTGTAAAACTGTAGTCAAGCGAGTAAGCGAGTTAACATTACGCTAGCTACTTCTGTGTGTAAACCGTTAGCCAGTGTCATACGAAACCTAGCTAAGATTAGGCTGTTATATCGTGTAAACAGTTACTCAAGTTGCCCTAACAAGTATTCCATTTTCACCCGGGTGCAAATGAGACAACAGGACTTGGGATGATTGTTACTAAAGGATGAGATTAGCCCGAATGTTTTTTTGGGCAGAATGTTGTCTGATTTAAATTAGTCATATGGTGCTTGAACAGGAATATTTAAGGACCATTAAGCAGTTGATGGAAATTGTAAACTAAATAAATAAATACCTAGTCATCTAGCATGCTAGTCAGCACAGCTGAATTAAAGATTTTAATATCTTATAAGTTTAAGGACACATTGCTCCACTCATTTGCTACGTAACAAGGTCACTGGATTAAAAATGTTCGTAGCATCATTTATTTAAGAGTATATTTTCGTTAAAAAAAGTGACTTAAATTGCCAAATTTCTGCCCTTGAAATTAGTTCCAGGCTGCTCAGCCCTAACTAGCTAGCAAATTTCTTTGGAGAGATGCGTTCCTTGAATTAGCTGGGTAAATTAACTAGCAATCCTTGCAGGCCAATTAACTACCTCGCTAAATAGCTAGTGCAGTCAAGGAACAAGTGAAGTTACATTAGCAGGCGAATATAGTACAGATGAAGTACCTGGCTCATTAGCGATCTGGCTACATGGAACCCAGTTTGCAGCTAGCAAAACAAATGACATAGCTATGAAATGTTACGATGGCAACGTACGTGGAATTAAAACGCAACATACCCTAACACTGCAGGCAACATGGAATTAGGATGACCTGGTATATCATCCAGATTATACTGTAAATCACGACATTCAACCACGTCTTCCCTGACGCAAAGGGAGTAGTACGTTAAAATATAAACTACCACTTGTTTTCATTTTTACACTGACGAAACACGCACAATAACACGCACTAGTCACAACCGACAGGTTTCGTACAGTACCGTATGTACAAAAACACCTCAGAAAACCCGAAATCCGGAAGAACCGAAGAACTTCCTCAATACACTGCACATCGTAAATACTTAAATAGGTCAGATGAAAACGTTCGCGAGTTAGCGTTAGTCAGCGTAGTGCATGATGGACTCCACGTAGTTGCCGGGAAACAGTCCGGTGACGCCGTTGCACACGCCCTCGAACCAGCCGTCGTCGTTTTTCTTGATGATGTAGATAATGGCGCCTTCCATGAAGGACAACTCGTCATCCTTGTCCTTGGTGTAGTCGTAGATGGCCACCACTGGAAAAAATAAAAAGGAAAATCTCCTGATGAAAGGAAAATTTCAAAATGGTGTAACTGGATATAACGATACTCAACTCAGACTATCAAAAACAGTTCATTGATACACCACTGGAAGGCAGTATCACACAGCCAGGAAACTGGCTAATTACATTAATCAGCTACCCCAGGGCGAGTCTGTAGGACGACACGCACCTTTCTCTATGTAGGACTTGGGGGCCCAGTGAGGGTCTCCGTCTGCGTAGGGGTCGTTGTATTGCACCAGTGCGGCATCCTCTTCTTCGTAGTCCACTGGGGGTGGCGGAGGGGGCGGAGCCGCCTCTTCAAACATGGGTGTGTCTTCAGGGAGCGGTGGTGGAGGAGGGGAGGGGCTGTCTGAAACTGACCAGAAAGAGAGCTGATGTTATTGAATGAGAGAAGCGACTCCTGAAGTTAAGTGATGGGGAGGGATCACTTTTAATGTATCAGAGTGAAGAACATTGTAATGTCTTTGAAGTTCTCTCTGAAGTTCCACCAGTCACTGATTTTTTCTACAAATGTTAGCTAACTATGTTATATGAAAATAATTATCAGACATATACTGTATTTAGGTGACATATGCTGTTTAGTAGTGTGTGTGTGTGTGTGTGTGTGTGTGTGTGTGTGTGTGTGTGTGTGTGTGTGTGTGTGTAAAACACTTACTATTCTCCTGAACTCGGGCCACAAACCCAGTGAGAGGAATCTGGGGAGTGAGCTGCGCCACTGGAGGAGGAGGCGGGGCAACAGAGACTACATATATATATATATATAATATATATATATATATATATATATATATAAACATATACGTTATTAATATATTATAGCGATATCTGATATTAGGACATTCTGATTTCTTTCCATAAGAAGTACTCACCTGGAGCCGGGTTTTGTGGGTACGTGGGACCACCGTTAAGGTGAGACTGGGGCACTGAGAACTGAGAGGAGCTGGACGGGGCGCGGCGGTAAGTGCCAGTCGCCGACACCATGGAGGCAGAGGACGAGGCGCTGGACGAGCTGTGCCTCGAGATCTGCCGAGAAATTGTGCCGAACTGCGACATCGGAACGGGACCCAGACCCGGACCTGGAGGTACCACTGTTAGCAGGAGAGGGAAAAAAATGGCAGTAACTATAAGTCAAACATACTGTACTTGGTGTCACATGACTAAAAACTAAAAAACTAACCAGCTAGTAAACATGGGCAACATACTATTCAATATAAACATACTATTCAATCTAGATGTTATAATACTAATATGATACATAAGAGAAAGCGTAGTAAAACAGAAACCTATTCCTGACATACGACATAACGACACCGCTAACTCACTAACCTGGCGCCATGCTAGGAGGAGACGGGGTCGGAACAGCCAGAGGAATTCCCACACTGTTCCCGCTGTTTTCTCGTCCGCCGCTACCGCCGCTGCTCCCACTGCAGAGAAGAAGAGTTCCTAAGGTGACCCTGAATGTCAGATCACTCAATGCTTTTTTATCATTTTTTCAAGGCCAGAGGTTTCACTTAACGAAATATATAAGTAGAAAGACATTGAAGAGAAAGACTTAAGTTTAATAAGTGCATTTACTGCAGTAACATGGACGTTATATAGATGCGCAAAAGTGATATATTTTACATAAATGTAAACCTTCATTTTAAAAAGTTTGTTCAGATTAGATGATTATTGCGATATGAAAATTGTACATCATCACAATTCTGATTCATGCAAATCTGTAAAACAATCCTGTGTCATGATTTTGTACATGTAAATTTCTTTTAAATCATCCTCAAATAAGAAAAAAAAAAAGAAATGAATATTGTTTTATTTCTGTAATTTTAACACAACACTATCGAACATGAGGTCATCTGATCTAAAACACAGAAACGTTCTCAGTGCTCTCAGCGTGCGCTGGACGTCCTCTTTCTCTCACGGCATATAAAGGACTCGTGTTGAGGAGGAAACGAGCTCCGCGGCCAGCGAGGGGACTGAAAGGCTCCGGGATCGCTGACGGACAGCCGCGGTTGGACGCGCTCGGGGTGCCAATACTTATCACTCTGACAACTATTCAGTGCAGGACACTGCTGTGAGCCTCTCGAGTGGTGTTTGATTATTATTCGGGACATGATCAGACTGGTGTGAAATGATGAAAAGAATAAATCCTGATGATGATGATGATGATGGAAATGAGCAAAATTAAATGAATTAAATTCATAAAATCCCATAACGTTCTGTGAATGATTTACAACAGAACGTGACACATGGAGTGAAAGCTATATTTACATGAAGTTGTGGGTGTGCTAAAAGTGTTTGTACTGCTTTGCTGCTGAATTCTGGATTCTGATTGGCCGGAATGGTGACGATGCATCAGTTCTGCAGGAACAGCTCATGCGAATGGACTTGTAATGTGCACACTATACAAACAATGACTAAAATAATAATAGATGTAATTGTTGAATTGGTATTTTTATTGTATTGTGTGTGTGTGTGTGTATGTGTGTGTGTGTGTTGGTGATGTACCTGTGCGTCCGCGGTCTCTGGTTAACCGATGCAGTGCGTCCTGGGCTGCTCTGTCCCCCGAGTCTCGCTGGACTCGTCATGTAATCGTTCGGCACCACGGGCGGCTTCACAGGCTCTAAAGTCTTATAGGGTGTGTTTCTCCTGTAACATACACACACACACGCACACAAACACACACGCGGGCGCACGCGTGCACAATGCAACATGATTCACAGCATTAGTCACAAACTTGGTTACAATATTACAGAAGCATGAATTCTAATGCAGACGTTTCCAGAGAAACAGATTTGCAACATTGTTGCTGTTCTATCCAATTAATGGAAGGAGTCTCCATTTAAAGCCATGTCGTAACAGATTGTAGTATAAATAGTGAAATGTGAGTACCCCAGGGTGCCCCGCCCCGCCATGGGTGGGCTCGGGGGCTTCTGCGTGGGCGGGTTGGTCCTCGATAAAGTCCCGCCCCCAGACCTGGCAGGCTGGCTGCTCCCTTGCTGGAGAACAGAACGGAAAGCGTGAACAAAAACGTGCATTCGAGCAGGGGGAGTAAGCAACAGAAATCACGGAGCTTACCTTCGCTTTCAGCCACTGAGCGCGTGCGGTGAGAGAGAAAAAAAACAATAGGAGAGACATTTTAACCGGATTATGGTTAGTTAACGAGGAACATTTAGTCAGAGACAGCGGAAAGGTCAGAGCTGGCTGGAAATACAACGTAGAGATGAACAGATGAATGTCACATCCATTGTCCGACGTTTTCGGCAAATTAAAAATAAGGTGAGAAATGGGAGGAGTTTACTTCCAGCTCAGTAATAAAACCGTTAATCCGCAGAGAAGTGCAAAACTAAATAACAAAACCGAAAACAACAAACCGAACAAGGTAGGTGTGGTTTGAGAATTTCATTTGCGAGCTATACCTGCCTTTTCCGGTTTGACTTAATTGCTGTGTTTTCAGTTTTGTTATTTACTTTTGCACTTCTCGGCCACTGAACCATCACAGGTTCTCCCTTTTAGTTTCTGCTCCTGTGTTCACTTGTTGCCTGTCAGTCCTCCCTGTCTCCCCAAACTCTTCCTAATGTTCCCATGTTTGTTTCCTGCATCGCTGCTTCCTCGTGTATCTGACTTCCTTTCATGTAAAGTCACGTCATTTTTTTTTTTTTGCCACAAGAAATAACATCATTCGAAGAAACAGAGACCCCTTCACCTTCACCTTGAACCTGCATCTTGCTCGTTTCTCCTCGGACTGACCTTGACGCCGTGGCCCACGTCGTCCAGCAGCGTGTAGTCGATCGGCTTCCTGATGTAGCGCACCGGCCGCTCCATGTTCCCGGGGGCGATGATTTTGTGCGTCCGTGACGTGTTTTTGTTGGTGGTCAAAATCCCGATCTCTCGCCGTGCGACCTTTTCCTTATGGATGTCTACGGTCTGCAGATCACACACACACACACACACACACACACACACACACACACACAGACATGTGAGATGTAGAACCTTCCAATAGATGTTTTTTAAAGGGAATATTATATTTATGCAAAATGCGAAGCTGCAAATGTGCCAGTGTGCCAATAACAGTCTGGACGGCTGCTGGTTAAACATCTTCCCGCTCATGACGTGTACAGAGGATGAGGTGTAGCACTTGTGCTTAGTGCTGTGAGAGCTAATCCTTTTTTTTTTAAACAAAAAGAAGAAGACGAAGGAGAAAACAGCAAGTCTAATTCAGCATGAGAAAATAGAGGAAAATGTACCTGCAGTGTTTTGCAGCCTGGAGAGATTACACATGTGATTATTTGCTATAATAATATATGTATAATATTGCTAATAATAATAATGTATAAAGTAATACTTAAATGAACCCAGGACATGAAGAGCTGCTCAGTGACTGTGTGATTGATTTATGTTTTTTTCCCCTTAGATATCTTAAAATCACAATTCAAAACTGTTCCTGTGTGTTTCGAGGTCAGTTCTGCTTCCTGATTTCCCAGGGGAAAAAAAACCAAACATGGCCGACCTGCGAGATGTGATTGACGGACGACTCCATGCGGCGCAGCTGAGACGCCTGGATGTCCAGCAGCTGCAGCACGTTGTTGGCCAGAGCGTTGATCTGATACGCCACGCTGGCCAGAGACTGAGTCGTGTACGCTTTAGTCTCCTCCAAGGCCTTCTTTTTATCCTGAGCCTGAAGAAACACAGACAGACAGACAGACAGACAGAGAGTCAGTGAGAGAGACAGATAGACAAACAGAGACGGAAAGACAGTGAGACAGACAGAACAAGAGACGTACAGACAGCAACAGACAGTCAGTGATATAGAAACAAATTGAGAAAAACTGATGGACAGACATTGAGAGAGACAGACAGAGACAGAGAGACAGACAGACAGTCCATCAAGACAAACAGATAAACATTGAGACAGAGAGAAAAAAAATGAAAGAAAGAAACAGACAGAGAGAATAAAAGAGACAGATGATGATGATGATGATGAGACACACACACACACACACACACACACACACACACACACACACACACACACACACACAGGCAGGGTCTACTAATATAATTTCTGCAGCATCTTGCAAACAGGAATGTCAGTGGTTAGGAATCTCCTAATGACCAGAAGGTTGTGAGTTCACGTCCCAGCACAGCCAATAAGTCACTCATGAGCCTTTAACAAAACGTCTCATTAACACAGAACTATAAAAAACTTCATATTCCCTCATCACACTCAGAAACCACTGAACCAGTAAGAACTCTCCTCCTTAACTAAACATGTCTAAGCTTGAAAACACTAAATCGCTCTAATTATCTTACATGTAAATTTTATATTTAATCCAATTAATATCTGAATGAAACATCGGCCTGATTAAACACAACCGAGTACCTCAATAGTTAATTATCCAAAATAATGAATTTGTTGATTACTGTCAATAATTAAATGAACTAATCTGTAAACAGATCTTTTGTTCAGTGAACTAAGTTCAAGTAAGCAAAATTTATATAATAAATCTAATTAATAAACAAATATGCATCATAAATATTCTAATTAACTGCTTTATTTTAAACTGGAAATATTTCTTTTATTATTGTTTAAACACGTTATATTCTGCTGTCTTTAATTAATCAGCTTGTGTATTTACAATGAATCCCGTCGTCTCTTTATAACCAACACGTGTTTAACAATAATTAACAAATTAATCAGGTATGTCCTGTTTAATTACGAAACTCACTGCAGCACACAGGATCATTTAAATAAGACTTTAAATAAGTTGTTCCTTCATTTCTCATACAGCTAAAACATTTGGCTAAAAACAGCTAGCAAGCTAACATGTAGCTGTACATGCTAACTGAACTTCAGAATCATTCCAGTCCTCCACGGAAACAGTTTCCCGTTGGTGTTCATTCGTTTCTACAAAACATTGAACTGAAAGGTTTGTGAATTAGCCTTGTGAATTAGCGTTAACGCTGAAGCCCTGGCCTATAGCACTCTTAGCTGACCTGCTATGCGCTGTATTGCAGAGACACGCTCGCTCTTTCTTCATGTTCAGCTTGCACAGATTACAACACTGATGTTTAGACGCATGTATATTTTTTTCATAAACACATTAGCAATTAGCAATGAGAATGCTGTTTTACTCATTATAAAACATGGTTGTGGTTGTGTTAATGTGTAAATATCATTAATACATTAGTCTCATGCTCTTGCTTGTTTTGTAGCAGCTACAGACACGCGTTCCCTCACCACGCAGCTAGTCGTGTTGGCGAGAAAGCGCAAAGAAGAAAACGCTACAGTTACAGCTAAACGTCTGACCATGACACTGGTGCTGACACTGGAGACTCCTTCCAGAAGTAATGTGCAATAAACCTTTCCTCACACAAAAGTCTCCATGCCAACCATTACACATGCATTTTTAAATCTGTTTTACTCGAGCAAGAAGACCCTTGTGATCAAGCCGTTACCACAGAACGTTTTCAAATTGCCCTCTGACCAATCAGGAACAGATGGTGTTAAAAGAGGATGGCGTGATTATAAAGATTTTTAAGATATCTATAAAGGCTAAAGGATGTATTATAGCCAATATTTGACTACATAATTTATGAATAATAGGTTAAATTATAAATATTATATCTAAAATCATAATCATAGAAATTATATACAGCATTAAAGATTACTGTATATCAGCATCGTTAACAGGAGAATATACAGTATTACACAACGTTCAGTTCCAGCCGACCAATCTGATTGGACGAGAGGCGTTCAACGAGTGATGATAATACACAATAACAGCACTGTGACGTTAAACTAAATATCTGTGTGACTGGGCGTGTCCCAGGTGTTGTCCAGTGGTTAATGACACTAACTGTGTGTGTGACTGGGCGTGTCCCAGGTGTTGTCCAGTGGTTAATGACACTAACTGTGTGTGTGACTGGGCGTGTCCCAGGTGTTGTCCAGTGGTTACTGACACTGACTGTGTGTGTGTGACTGGGCGTGTCCCAGGTGTTGTCCAGTGGTTAATGACACTGACTGTGTGTGTGACTGGGCGTGTCCCAGGTGTTGTCCAGTGGTTAATGACACTGACTGTGTGTCTCAGCGTGGGTGAGAGTCGGTCTGTACGGTCCGCAGTACTGAGGAGAGAGCAGCTGCCTGACCACACCCACATTCACACCCAGTCACAGAAGCACTTTCAGCAACAACACACACCTGATAACGTTATGTCGTCTTAAACAACACGCGTCTCTGCACTAATCGCTTCTAAGTCCTTCT
>JAAGKR010001854.1:0-82794 GCA_011419295.1 Clarias macrocephalus
CACACACACAGACACACACACACACAGACACACACACACACAGACACACACACAGACACACACACACACACACACACAGACACACACACAACACACACAGACACACACACACACACACACACACACACACACACACACACAGGTTGTTCCTGATTTTTATTTCTTTTTCTATCGGTAAAACAATGCTAAAGGCGTCCAAAATATGCAATAATCTCCTCTGAACAGTCAATGTTGAGATGAATCTGCTACTCATGATCTGTAACGCCTTCATAACAGCACTAATGCGAGCTGCTGTTAATTAGTGATTTTTGAGGCTGGTGACTCTAAATGAACTTCTCCACTACAGCAGAGGTAAGTTTTGGTCTTGCTTTCCTGGGATGGTCTTCAAGAGAAGACAGTTTCATCATGGTGCCTGATGGGTTTTACAAGGGCACTTGACAAAACTGTTCTTGCAATACTTGTTTTAGAAAGGCTTAAAATAACATTAGACTGTTGTGGTTATTGTTTCATAATCAACTAATTCCATACATGTTATTTCATAGTTTTGAAATCCACAGTATTGCTGTAAAATGTAGAAAATAAGAAGTATGAATATTGAATAAAATCCAACTCTGACAAAACACAGAATTACACACACATTTTTTTTTTTTTTTTTTTACGCATGATTATTTTTTACAGCGATTTTATTCCATATAAGATAAGCATAAGAAATATGATAAACTTCTACTAGAAACGTATCGGCAAAGTTTTTGATACAAAAATATAGACGGAAATGTTCCAAAACAATTTAATGCTTCAAATACTTTTAAAATGACAAAATGTGATTCATGTAGTTATTCTAGTTTTTTAATCAAAATGAAATAATGAATATAAAATTTTAAAGTGATGTTTTACTTTTGAGCCATTTCAATTCTGCAGAGCAGCTGAAACTTGTTGAAATTTTGTCCAACTGCTGTTTAGAGAGAAGTAGACAAATACAAAGTATGCATTATGTAATATCGGAATGGATAAAACATGGTGAAGACACGATGTCCTTAACACGCTGTGTTGCCTTGAGCAATACAAGCAGAGTTCTTGAATGTGCGGTTCAGTCAGTTCACTTGGGAAAAGTTGGAACTTCACACAATGTAAATAAATTACACAGTGTCTATAAACAAAAAGAGAGTGTGACTTTCGCTTTATATTTATATGACTCAGTTGACTGAGGCTATGAAAAGTGTAGACCTGCTGTGCACACCTCAACAAGTCTTACTTGGATTCTTGAAGTTTAAATTTTGTCCCCTGACTGCACAAATTATTCAGGATTTAGTTCTAAATTATTTCAGTCCAACCTCGTGTCAAAACTAATTTTGCATGCACTTTGTACACAGCAGGGAAAAGTCAAAATATAATGCCAGTGTAAGGTAGATATCTCCTACCAGAATACCTGCATCTAAAAAAAATGGAATACCATGTTGCTTTTTATTATTATTTATTAATTAGATTTATTTAATCTAGTTTTTATTTTAAATCACTATTCATACAGTATGAATCCTATGTATCTTTCAGTCTAGACCAGTACATGCAAACAAAATCTAAGACTACTTGTCTTACCTGGGATAATCGGAAACAGAACTGCACTGTTGCCCACTGGTTCCAGATGAAAATAAATTTTGCATCACATTTGGAAATCAATTTCATTTCCAGTAATCCAGTAATTCATGCTACAGGAGCTCCGAACAAGTATTATGTGAAACTTTTTATACGTTGAGCATTTCTGGAAATTCTTTTTTATTTATTTATTTATTTATTTTTTGTCATGAGCTGTAAGCCATAACCATAGAAATTAAACCAAAAAGGCTTGAAATATTTAACTTAATGAGTAATGAATCTAGGATATACGAGTTGTTTTTCACTTTTTGAATTAAATTACAGAAAAAGTTATACTACAATAATAAAAGACTAACTACTACTTCTAATTTTCTAACATGCAACCATCAATGTACCATCATTTTATTCATAATGCAAGTACATTCTAAAATTACCACAACTACAAATCCATGAACCGCAAATACAACTATGACAAAACAGACCCAATAACACATAACTCATACAACTACTACAACAATTATCATCATCACTACCACAAATATGACAACTATTACAGTAGCAGCTCCAACAACATCTACAACAATACTATTACTAACCAATTACTAGAATTACTACAATGAAATTTGACATGGAATCTCTATGATAAATATCAGAGGACAGGGAGAAAAAGAACTACTATGAAAACTCTGATATAACTACTACTATTTTATATAATACAACATTACTACTACAACTCTTACAATTGCTCCTACTACAACAAATTCTGTAACAACTTTGACAAAACTACTACTATTACACCTACGACAATAACTATTACTACAGCAATATTTAGTACATCAACTACTAAAAATTTCAGCTACTATAACTAAGACAATAAGTATAATCTTTAATGTATAGACATTTCAACTTTACAGTTTTATTATATGTCTAGATAATAAAATGTTGCACATCTTACTGATAAAGATCAGAGGAATCATTAAAAACAAACAAACAAAAAAACAACTATGACAAAAGTTCTACTATTTCAACTACAACAACAATTTCAAAATGTCATCTCAGACACCTACAACAACAAGGTATACAATAACAATTACACTAAATACCACTAATCCAATCTAATTATTACTAAAACCAACAAAAATGATGCAAACCACTTCCACAATAATAACTATGAAAATATTTACAAAAGGTCTAATGCTGCAAGAACAAAACCACTACAGCAATAAGAATTTCCACGCTGTTACTTTCACATTGTTCATTCTGTTGTACTATTCGCAAGCCAGAACAAGCCGGACATCTGGCCACACAGGTTTGAACTCGGCGCCTATGGGGATAATCCGGTGGCCTTTTCTTTAGTTAAAGGTGAGGGAAGCGAAAGCTCGTCTCCGTATCGCTGCCTGTGGTACAGATCAGAAACCTGCCAAAACGACTTATCGTTATTGTCCGTGAGAGCCGCACCACTCCAAAAGTCAGCACTCGTACATACACGCACAGTGCAAGCACTGCAAATCTCAGTTTAACCTCAGACCAGACCAGAGTGTGGGGAAAGCAACAACCTGATCTCATGCAAAATTTAAAATTCACAGCATATCTACAGTACGAGAATTCCAAATATTTATTTGCATGACCTTGCTGGAAGCTCAAACGGAATGTGGATTTTGTACATAAAAATGTATTTATTCCACACACACCTTATGCCAAGCTTCCTCTTCCATTTACAGCTGAAGAGCAGCACACACATCCATCACTGTATCACTGGACAGAATCGAAGATGAGCATTTCTCAGGCAAATCTCAGTAACATGATTCTCCACTTCCTTCTTCCAGAATAGGACTCTTATATACCCTATAGGATATTTCAAATATCATCGCCAAAATCTCCTCAAGAATGGATCAGATGATCTAATACCATTGCAACCTTGAAGTCGTTTCTATTTCATTATGATTTGCACTTTCATGCTGATTTTTTCACTCTCGAGCTCACATAAAAATAGAGAGCGATTGAAAAGATGCAAAGACCCACAAACAGACCAACTCAAGCTGCCTTCACTTTCGCAGTTCAATCAGCAGGGTGGATTTCTTATAAATTAAATTTGCAGCGCTGCTCAAGTCCCACGATCAAGCCACAATTCCTTGGAGTATTCAGCCTTAATACCAAAAAAAAAAAAAAAAAAACCCACATTAAAACATACAAAGTGGTATATTCTCTAAGGAATAGAGACCATATGCTCGCCATAGTTATTTCAGCTTTAAATAAAGTGCTTGAATAACAAAGGGCAAATATCATGTGTCCTTCTAACCCCAGTAAACATCTGGATGTCCAAATATGTCCAGTGTTTTATTAATAACAGGCTGACGGCACAACGGCAAATCCCATTAAATGTAGAAGCACACGAGTGGCAAATAAAATCTTTAAATATCTCTTAAGGGTGTACTCAGTCTTAGCCCAGACACTCGGGTCTGACCCTGGATCGATCTGTTTAAATGTATAATCACAGGTTTATATTCACCCAGACAAATTCTTTCCAGACTGCAGTTCGATTAGACAATTTTGTATATGTCTCTTTGGTTCGGGACAATTTTCTCTTTTCATTTTGCAAGAATAAAGATGAGTGCATTATTTAACTGTTGTAATTAACGTCGATGCTGATCAGGGCAGCACGGTGGCTTTGTGGTTAGCGCTGTCGCCTCACACTTCCAGTCCTGTATCGATGGAGTTTGCTTTTTCTCCTTCTGCTTTTTCATGGGGGGGGGGGTTTACCCCAGGCTCTCAGGTTTCCACTTACCATCCAAAGACATGCAGAGTAAGAGGATTAACATTTCATATAATGTATGATTGGGATTGTGTGTGCTTGTGTCTTGCGATGGGTTGGCACCTAATCCAGGGTGCCCCATGTCTTGTGCCTTGTTCCCTGGGAAAATCTCAAAGTCCCTTGTAACCCCACATATTAATGAATGGATGGGTGGAAACAGTGATCAGCAGGTATAGAGAAAGCCTTTTAGTTGAAGTTGCATGCTTACCAAGATACGCATTTCATATGCATGTTAGTCGAATGCAACATAAAATGTGGTGTCATGGGACGTGATGCAAACGGGTGGATCAGTTTGTAATAACATCATGTCGCCAAGTTTTTAATAAATTTTTTATATACCATTTATTTTTATATATTACTGTATTTATATGGCAAATTATACTTTTAATCCATTTTCGGAACTTCATTAAACATTGTGGAACATGTATGTAGCCAGTAATAGTAGCTGGTTTGTCAGGCTACAAAAAAAAAAAAACAGAATGTGCACCAGAAGTCCTCAGTTCTGATGACTTGTGGTGGAAACGTACGGTTTATTTCATGTTGATTACCCATCAGGCAGTTCCATGTGCACAGTAAGATAGGAACAGCAGTGTATTTATAGAAGCCGGCAATTTCAATTACAGCCAACACTACTGTCAGAGCTGCTGTTCCTCAAAACTGAATGAAAAAAGATAATTAAAATCTATCTTTTCAAAGTCACATGGCAGGTCGATCTGAACCCGGCTCACACATCAGGAATGCAGTAATACAATGTAGTTAAGGCTATGTTTCCTACTTTTAAATAAATATACAGTAAACTTCTGTAAACTGTTAGTTTTGCAGTCTATGTGAAGATCGCTATGGCGATCCCAGCAAGAGATTAAGGCTAAACGTAAAGGCGAGCGTACGAGAGAGTGCGGCTAAACAGTTCGGTTGACGTTCTGTCCTGTAGGCACAGACGAGGGCGACTTCAGCCTCTTACGTCAATGTACACCACGTCCCGTATGCACTGAGGATGTCACGATCCAAACATGCAAAGAAAAGTTCAGTGTCTCCGTCTAGCGTCCACACCTATTTGTGCCAAGTGCAGGGCAGGTCATGTGCACAGGGTTCATATGTTTCCCATTGCTAACAAGCAGTGGGCGACATGTGAACGGCCCCTTAGGGCATCCTGTAACTGTTAAATATAATTTTTGCTGTTACAGGATCTTGTTGTGTTGTCCTTTAGGGTTGGTTTGTTTAAGCAGTTCAATTCAGGCATCAGATCAAATACACTTTGCTTATTTAGTATGTTTAAGGCATGAATAATGGAGATTTTTTACTTGTAAAAAACGGTAAACTTTATGTTCAGTTAAAGGTTGGAGCTGTTTAGCATCACAAGCAACAATTTGCAGGAAAACAGTGCCATGTCTTTTGCCTTAACTTGGACATATTTTGAATCTGACACTTGAATGTAAAATTAGAGCTGTTTTGGTTTAAGCATCTGATTGCAGTCATCATAACATTTTTTGCCACGAGGGTTGAATGCATTTTAAGCAAGTTTAATAATCATTTTCTTATCACCAATGGCTCCCGATCTTTGACCCTGAATAGAAATCAGATTCAGACCTTTAAATATTAAATCTGTCCACCCCTGCTCTACATGCTAAATTGCATGCATAAAGTGCATTTCTATGCGGCGCGTGTACTTGAACGGATTTGTGCTTTTGTGACATGCTTGACTGTATGACTAGCCCCTTATTCAGGCCATCCCAGGCTCTATTTAAATGAAGAGTAAAGAACGAACTGAGAAATATGCCTTCTTTTTATTTCCATGTTAAGCCTTGTCCCAAATTCCTCTTGCAGTCTTTGTCTATTCAGCTGCACAATGAGCCATTTCTGTCTTCTCCCTACTCCAGGACTGAAAAGTAACTGCATCACGCAGCGATCTCGAAACTCTTTCATCAGGTTATCACATTAAATCCATTAAATCCATTACATACAAAGGACTGCAATTTTTCTTGCTACAGAAGGCGACAATGATTAGATAAAAACCTGGAGTGCACTTCTGAGACTAGGGGAAAAAAAAAACTCTCAGGATAACAACTTGGCAAATTCAAGTGAAGTAGTGACTACAGTTTAAATAATAAGTATTTAGACAGAAGTAATCAGGTGATAAGCCAACAAATATGCCTTTTCATTAGGAACTCTTGTTTACAGTGTTAAAATCTGGGGAAAAAGTACAAAGCCTGCTTAATAGTGCATGTGATAACGGATGAACACGTCAAAAACATTTTCATATCACCCAAACATAATCAGCGTTCCTGTTGTTTTTAGGAAAAGCCAATTTAAAAATGGACTCTCACGTCTGACCACCAAACAGAATGACCACCGAGCTGAACCTTTAAACAATGAGGGACTTTCCTGCTGCTTATGATAAGCACCAGCGATCTGATTTCTCAGTTATCCTCATAGCCACATATCCTCATAGCACTCCGCATGGCAGGAGTACTGACTACCTTCAAGCTCGCCTGCTGTGCAACCACGCATGCCAACACTGCAGGAAAAACTTTCTGCCATGCATCCAGTGCCGACTTGTTATAAGTTCTGACAGCTCTGAGCAGATCTTTATAGAGGAGCTCCGGCAAATTTCATGCATAGTGTAACAAAAACACAATCTCTATTAACTCATTTATTTTTGGATCATTTTCTAACTTTACACAAAAGTAATGTTCCATTAGTACAAATAAAAAAGTCGTCTGGGATGTGAGTCAAGAACTTTGACATGAGCTCGGCTGGGTGCGATGCTTGTTTCATTTCCACACGGTCAAGAGACATTTATACGAATTTATACTGGAAAGTAATGTCAAGTCAGTGAAAATTAAGCCTCATAAATGTATAGTTTTATAAGACAGCGCATAGATTTGTAAATCCCTTGACAGGACTGTACAAAAAGGACCAATTTCACTAATTTATCTGTCCAAATCTTCATTTTGCGCGTATGAAGTTTGCATGTTCTATCCTCGTTTGGATTTTGTGTTTGAATAGATGTGTGTGTGTGCGCGCGTGTGCGCGTGTGTACTTTGGTGTACTTTGGTGTACTTTGGTGTACTTTGGTGTACTTTGAGTTGAACCCAGAGTTTCCTGGGTGTGCTGGGATAGACTCCAGCACACTGTATACTCGTTGATGTAGGTAAAAGACAGATGGATGGACAAAAGATGACGAGGACCTACGAATTCGTTAAGGCTGTATTTGTTTCACTTTTATGTTGCTTTCCTACAGTAAGTGCAGCACACAAAACCCTGAAGTAAGCTGCAGAACCAAGTTTTCCTACTTCTTCCGCTATTTTTCCCAGGTTGGTGATATCAACTTCCCAATTCCCACCCGCCAACTAATGACGCTCGAATATCAGCTGGGGAGGGTCAAGGCTTCCTGTAAGACACATGAAGCTAACCTCTACATCTAACACTACTAGGAAGCGCTATTTGTCCTCTTCCACATGCAGTAGCTCACAGAGCTGTCCGAACAACAGAGCCAACAACGCTAAAAAATCATCAGAATGAGAACTTGTGGTCTTGGTGCACAAAGGATACATATACACCGATCAGCCATAACATTACAAATCAAAACACTATGTCCAGTATTGTGTAGGTTTTTCCTTGTGCCACTCGGGCAGCTCTGGCCCCTCAAGTCATGAATCCACAAGACCACAAGGTGGTGTGTTGTAGTTTCTGGCACCAGGAGGTAGGCAGAGGATCTTTTAGGTCCTGTGGATCGAGAGGTCGGGCCTTCACAGATCAGACTCGTTTGTCCGGCGCATCCCATGAGTGCCCGATCAGATTAGGAGTTGGGTACTTGCTGGTTTTGGGCTGCGCCTGCTACGAGGTACTTTGTGCTCTCGCATCAATCACGGCTCTGCAGCCAGTCACGGGCGTCTTTGAGCTCACGCAAGCAGAAGGAGAGGATAGCGCTGTCCTTCGAGTGTGTTACGCCGCTCCCAACGGTGTGTGAGCAAGATATGGCTGGCGGGCGTCACGTGGTTGGGAAGAAACAGATGCGAGCCCTTCCAGACTAGTAGCCTTGATGCGGAAATGCACCAACGCCGGGTCGGAATTGGATAGGTCTAAATTAGGGAGAAAATCGGGGTGAGAGTATCGGGGTGGAATAAGAAAATATATTGTGCAAACTCTTTTTTGTTATTCCAAACAAAATCGATAAATAATCGGGGTGAAACAAGCACGGCTTATACAAGCACTTTCTTGAAAATGCTCATTTATTGGAATGGCACCAGTTATAACACTGCAATGAGCCTTTAACCTTTAACTTGTTTTCTTGAAATGCCTACAGAATAAAAAAAGGAGACAAGATTTAGAGCTCAGCTTGTGCTATTGAACAGCCAAAGACTTTCTGCCTTTAAGTTTTGCTGAGAGCACAAACACACCGAGCCTTATAAAGACAGGACAAAGAATTAATGAACTTGCTTGTAGAGTCCTTGAGCTGATAAACCATTTCAATAAAGTGTATCTTCGGGTGTCCTTGGAGGAAGGTGTTATCTTTACCGCTCTTCTTAATCTTTAATTGATTGCAGGGGTGTTTATTCGATTCCTTTTTTCCTTCCTTTTCTCTGGACAAATGATCTGAGGTTCAAATGAAGCGTCTCGTTTAATAGCTTCTATATAATTAATTACATTTTTTTAAGCTGTAGTCAATTCCGTTTTAAAGGCTTCTTTACTGGATTTCTGTTATAATCATTCAGGGTTATCATCAGACCACAGCACGCCTTTCTTCACCAGAAAAAGAAAAGAAAAGAAAAATGCTGCACCAGGAAGCAACATGACAAGAACTAATTGCATTGCTCAGCCAATTGAACAGCTTGCTCTACATATGCTATGTTATGCATTGGGATGAACCCCAAAACAATGTCTTGGGGTGGACTGAGGATCATCTTCCACACTTTAACACTATAGGCAAGGAAAGTAGGAAGTGATGGAATAGAAATTCCCATAGACAGGAGACGAACCACAGTGTGAGGCCTGAATTATGGAGTGTTCACAAGTGATGAGTAAACATTTACTTCGGCTTTGTGCTTCGTGTTGACTTTAGCCCATAATTCCGTGAGTAATGCTCTTGCAGAGCCTTGCTGATGGACTGTCTTGATCCTCCGAAGTTACAACAGACAGTTGAACAAGTGGACTTGGGAAAACAATCAATAAAAGGACAGAACAGCAGTAAAACTCCAGGTTTAAAAGGAGCAGACACAGTGAGCACAAGCCCAGGAAATGATCAGACGGTCACCTTAACAGATGTTCCCCCCCCCCCCCCCCTTCTTTCACAAAGCCACTTTTATCTTCCAGAGATCTGCTCATGGCAGCCTAATGCAAATATAAGGTTTGCTGTTAGAATATTTACACTGGGACGTCACCTGCTGCTACGGTACATAATTAACTTGCCCTTGCCAGATTCCGTGTTCAGTCAGAGTCTCAACCGTCAGCTAGAGGAAGCTGTTCTATAAATAGTCCAGCTGACTGCATGAAACATATTCGATAACGTCCAAGACCAGTCATGAACCAGATTTCCCGAAGACAATAAATTACGGCTTATTAACGTCAGGCAGAAAATGTGGTGGTGTGATGTTACTGTGATCATGCTGATGTACTGTATGAGGAGCAGGGGATTCCTCTGACCGACTCAGCTTCTGGATGTCAGCAGGAAATCAGGGCGTTGTGGCAGTGCTCTGCAGCTTCACACGCTAAAGCGCAGGCTGACACAAACAGACTGTGCGTCTTGCCTGCCAAGCAGCGACCTTCTGGAACTCGACACATGTTGAAGAGACGGCATTGTATGCTGGTTTTACCACAGATAAACACCTAAATCCTCCAGCTGTCCGCTTCCCCACAACTTTTAGCCTTTCGCGTAACTGTGCTCAGAGCGAAACAACACTGCAATGCACAAAACACATTTCTCAACTAACACCCGTTTCATTGTCATAACTTGGACCTTGGTAAAATCATCATCACTCATCATCTATACCGCTTAATCCTGTATTCAGGGTCACGAGAGCCTGGAGCCTATCCCAGGAGACTTAGGGCACATGGCAGGGTACACCCTGGACAGGGTGCCAATCCATCGCAGGGCACACAGACATTCACACACTCATTCACACACTACGGGCAATTTGGGAACACCAATTAGCCTAACCTACACGTCTTGGGACTGTGGGAGGAAACCGGAGGACCCGGGTAAAATCTGAAAATATATTCTAGATGTGTTAAAGGGGCCCTATAAACCAAAAAAACATTTTTTGTCATTTTTGAGACATGTCCACCATGTCTACAAACAAATGTGAGGAAAAACAATATTCCCTGCTTTTTGTCTGTTTTTTTTCTCCATTTTTGCATGATCTGAGGCAAAACAAACCAAATTACAGTACATCTGTACCCTATTGTGACCAATACCTTCCCCTTGCCCGCTGCTCAACTCTGCTTTTCCCTTGTAGGTGTGGCTCAGTCAGTACTAGCTTAATCACACGGACAGTGGAACGACACATTTGGAGAAGCAATGAAATATAGAAAGTCAGAGGTAAGGCTGAACAATTTGACCAAAAAAAAAAAAACCTTGTGTGAATATTTTGACATGTATTGTGAGTGTGATTTAAATTGCAATACTTAACAATTAAATGCACCATTTCTGTATAGGCTAAAATTCCATGTTGCGATTAATGTGCAGCACTTACTGGACTAGTAGAACATACAGAAAACACACAAGAGTTCTTGAGTTCACCTTTTGGAGAAGCGCTTAGAATTTATACAGTATAGAACAAAGAGTTACCTTAATTGTCCAACAAACCCTTAAATATCCTAAAAGAAAAGTTCTCCCTAAAGACTGGTCAGACTATACGGAACCAGCCCCAGACTAACTTTATAATCAGGGTCAAATTTCAGCCGTTGTCTAATGTGCAGTGTGAGCGGGGTCCCCGTACCCAGGTCACCCCTGGAATGACCAAGGATTTTGCTCCAGGTGGATAGGACACAAGGACTGGCGGGTTGCAGGGTCTAGCCGTCTTGCCATGAGTATCTCTGCTTCTCTCTGTGTTGAAAGAAACTATAAGCAGGTAGTGGTGTTGTTTAAATAGAACTTTATTGCAATTGCCAATATACACACCTGTTCAGGGTTCGGTTTTAACATACAGTACGTATTGCATATGGTGTGAGCAGTGAGGTCACAACATGTCAGACAAGACTGCTAGAAATTCCAGTGTCTGCCCGGCTTTAGTGAGTAGTTTTAGTTTAGTTTAGTTTATTTATATAGCACATTTGCTACAGCCACAAGACTGACCAAAGTGCTGTACATCCACATAAACATCATAAAAGAATAAAAGTACACAACTAAAGCCTAAGAAAGAAGGAAAAATAAAATAAAATAAAACAAATAAATAAACACAGAAGCTTAATGAGGACAGTAAAGCCTAGTAGGCCAGTGAAAACAAATGGGTTTTTAAAAGGGATTTGAAAGTAGTCAGACTAGGAGCCATACGGATATCAATTGGCAAGCCATTCCAAAGACGAGGCCCAATTACTGAAAAAGCACGGTCACCTCTACGCTTAAGTCTGGAGTGTGGAATTAAAAGGAGGTTCTGGTCACAGGATCTCAAACTTCTCAGCGGAGTGTGTTTGTGCAGCAGTTCAGGTAAGTAGATGGGCGCTTGCTGGTGTAGCGATTTGAAAACAAATAGTAAAATTTTAAAGTGTATTCTGAAGTGAACAGGTAACCAATGAAGGGCCTTCAAAAGCGGAGTCCCATGATCCCTTTTTTCTTTTTCAAGAGAAATTTAGCAGCGGCGTTCTGAACCAGTTGAAGACGGGTGATTTGGGATTTAGAGATACCAAAATAAAGAGAATTGCAATAGTCGAGGCGAGATGTAATGAAAGCATGAATCGCCATCTCCAGAGTCTTATACGTGAGAAAAAGTTTGATTTTTGCAAGAGTACGGAGCTGATAAAAACTAGATCCGATCATGGTAGAGATTTGTTTATCAAATTTTAATGTGTCATCTAGCAGAAAACCTAAGTTCCGAACCTGTGAGGACCTAAAGGCTGTTAGAGGACCCAGATCAAAATCAGGGGCCTTCATGGGTTCCAAAGAGCCGAAGACTATCACCTCAGTTTTCTTTTCATTAAGGGATAGGAAGTTTTGAGATGACCAAGATTTAACTTCATCTAAACATGCTAACAAAGCAGTCATGGCCAAGCCATCATTTTTCTTAAAAGGTAATTAAATTTGTGTGTCATCAGCGTGAAAGTGGAAGGATACCCCATGCTTTCTAAAAATGGAGCCCAGTGGCAGCATGTACAATGAAAATAGAGTAGGAGCCAGTACAGAGCCTTGTGGAAGACCACAGGGAAAAGAAGAAGTCGGCGAGAAGAAATCTCCTATCCTAACCACATATTTTCGGTCAGATAAAAATGACTGAAACCATTTTAAGACTATGCCAGAGAGACCCACCCAAGACTCTAGTCTACTTAGTAATATTGAATGATCAATAGTGCCGAAGGCAGCTGATAGATCTAGAAAAACAAGGACCACAGAATCCCCCGTATCAGTAGCGAAAAAGATGTCGTTTAACACTCTCAGGAGAGCTGATTCGGTACTGTGGGCTGCCTTAAAACCAGATTGAAAATGCTCAAACAAACTGTTTAAAGCAAGAAAAAATTGAAGTTGAGAAAACACAATCTTTTCCAAAACCTTAGACACAAATGGTAAAACAGAGATAGTGCGATAATTATTTAGGACAGACGGATCAAGTGAAGGTTTCTTGAGGAGAGGAGTAATAGTAGCTACTTTCAAATTAGTAGGAACCACACCTGTTGCGAGGCACTTATTTAGTGAGTAGTAGCCGTTTAACCCAGTTAATTCCAAAGGTACACCAAAAAGTTCTGATGCATGACTAAAGAATGGCAAGGTGGAGATGAACGTGGGAGATTAATCAATTCTGCATTGTTTGCATGTACACCCATTGCAGAGAAATCCATCTGACCTGACAGGATAGGAATGTCTTGTGCTGAACAGGACGTCCTTTACTGTACCATTTAATTGTCATGATAATTGCACAAATTATATAATTAAGAAGATGTTTGCCAGTACTGAAAAGTACTGCTCCACATAAATTCCTAGCTATTCATATATTATCTCTAACTAAATGTAATCGTCATTAAATAACTGCACAGGTCGATATTGCGATTCAGATTTTTATGCGCTTCATTTGTTCAGCACTAGTCTGAGGTACTGTATTAACAAAATATTTTTTTCTGAAGGGTGTTTCAGCTGGAGCTTTAACAGGCACACTTCATGGGATCTCAGAAACCTGTGTTAACCTTTTCAAGAACATATTTATAACATATTTATAAAATAAAATAACATGGATCCACAGTCCCTTGATCTCAATCCGGGTGAACACCTGCGTGAGATTTTGGAAATCTCTGGTTCTGGCTGGGCTTGGTGACCCGGTCCACATTGTAGTCTTACACTGTTGTTCGCTGTTGACGGTAGCGACCTTAACGTGGTAAGTACCTGTCTTGTACCCGTCTCTGACCTCTTTCATCAGCAAAAGCTTTCACCCACAGAACTGCTGCTTGTTTTCAATTAAAAATAATCTAATCTGTATTACGTTCATTTGTGTTCGTGTACGCGGGGCGCCGGACAAACGAGTGTCTATGTAGGCACATACATTTTTGAAAAGCATGTGACCTGAGGCTGAGCTCTAATTGGATCTTTTCAAATCATCCTTGGGGCGCAGCACTGTGCGCCCCGAACCCTCCCACTTTTGATCTTAGCGAATCAATATTGTTTTTAAATATTTGGGCTCATGTAATTGGACCATTCTCAACAAGTCTTTTCCAGCAAGCGGAGCTGGCTGACTGGATGCGATGCGAGTCATGCCTTTATTTTATACTAAAATTCAAATGAAAATGTTATTTGTCACATACACAGTCATACACAGAGAAATGCTTAGACGACTGCCTGTGACTTTAAAATAAAGACTATTAATAGGAAATAAATATGAAAAAAAAATATAGAAAGTAAATTTAACAAAGAAAGAATAAAATATCTGTACAATACAAAATATACAATATAAGAAAAACCGAGCTGTACAATATAGAAAATATAGAATTGTGGAAATTTGTATGGGAATGGAGTTGAACGTAAATAGAATGGAATGTCCAGGGGGTGCGCAAATATGCTGTAAAGTGTCATATTTAAAGTGACTTGTGTGCATCTTTAAGGTGGCTATGTGCATCATGTCCATGGGTGTGCAGTGACCACTAGTATCAATGAATGTCCAGAATGAGTGCAAGAAACATGTGTGTATGTCCTAGTAATAATGATGCTTAATCACCTGATAGATGGCTATTTACAGACGAGTATTAAAAGTTAAATTTAAATTTTGTTTGCCCGCGCCAACCCACACCCCCACCCCACCCACCCCGCATGTGAGCGCAGTGTACACGGCCAGTAAAGAGTTAATATGCTCACCAAGTGCAGATTACAATGACATTAAAAACATTAACTTTTCATCAGCATCGTCATTTTCTTTTAATAAAGCACTCTCTCAACCCTACAAATGCCACTTTTATTTTTATAACCGATTTTTTTATACACATAAATTACCCACAAATTTCTCTGGTGTTAACTCCCACCCAGCATGCCGTGCTGACATAAGAGCATATCTACCATTCTGGCACAGTGAGTGCTCGAACACACTTCCTCCCTGACAAACTGTCAAACTTTTCTGAGCTGCTGCTGCTAATGCGGTACTGCAGAACAGCTGTGTGTGCTTGGAGGACAGAGCATCCTGCCCGATTCTGCCCTGACAGGCAGCGACGACGGGCCAACGCTCAGTTTAACAGTCAGCCCTTCTTCCAACATCCATTACGGTTTCCATTAGGCACGATTAGAGAGATGTCCTTGATTTTCAGAGTCATGGAACAGATTAAATAAGCTTTATGCAGCGGACACCTCGCCTGACTGTCTGCCTCCATTATGTCTACCTTTACTATTACTAATAATAACACTTATAAAAAAAATAAAAAAATAAAAAATAAATAAAAATTCGATTTAACTACAACATTTTTGTTTGACGACGTTTTTCAGAATAAAACCGGAAGGCTGCTATTCGAACCAAATGATGTACAGTCTTATCACAATGTAAGCTCTAAATTATCTTATTATGACTGGATACAGCTTGTACAAACACAGAAATGAAAAGTTACATTTGAACAGAGCCAAAACTGGCAGAGCAAAATGAAAAGCTGTGAATAGACATGCTGTTAAAAACCAAGAAACCTTTCCAGTCACGCTGAGCTACCTCCAAAGAACCGCACGGATGAGCCAGAGATGCTGAAAGACAATACCGATGATCAAATGAAAGAAATATGCTTCTTTCTCTCCCACCAGGGTGCCACATCACCACCTCCCGGTCTAATGACGTGGCTCCTGCTAATCGTGGTGCGAAACGGGTGTGGTGCACGTTACTTTAAACAAAGGCAAGAACATTTCTAAGTGCTGCATCAGGACTGTGAGGAACAAGAGAAGTACTTCCTAGAGAACACTTTGACGACTCCGCTTGCATTTCAAGTCATTCAGTGCTTAAGTGCAGCAGTCAAAGTTAAAACAACAAACCAGAGATAAATCACCACACAGTAGAGTTGGGATGAGTCATATCATTTTGAGAAAAAAATTTAAACAGTTACGTGATCAGCGACGTGGTGGAGTGAAATAAAGTTACTGACCGTACCCTGAAGTTGATTAATTTCCAGTGTGTCCCGGATGATTTTTTTCCGGTTATACCACAGCAACTTGCCTATGATTTATAATTGTTCATTTATTTACACGCATGTCATTGTGATCTCTTCGTCCCCCAGACATGTTAGTTCCTGTTATCACCGTCAGTGTATTACCAAGTATATACAATCTTTTCCTCACCAGCCTTCCGCTTTCCTCAAACTTGGCAAGAAGGAACAAACATTTCCGTACAAAAAAAACCCACCACATCACGAAACTTTTTCATTAGTTAATTGTTTATTATTAGCATAGTGATTATGTGATGCATCTGTCTTACTGGGAATAAGCTGTTGGGAACCTAAACAAGTTGTTTAAACAAGCCCTTTAGATTTTTTCCCTAATGTGACATCATATTTTCTGTTGGGCCGCGGCTGGGGACTAGTTCGTTATAATATGCACTGAAACCCTGTGTTCAATAAGTGAAACAGAGGGAGTTGAAGCGTGAAGGGGGGAAAAAAGTCATTATCCGAGTGGTATTTCAGCTGGGACATTAACAGACAACTTTGGGGAAGCTCTGAGACCTGTGTAAGCGTGTTAAAGAAACAGTAATAATAGGGGACCTTTAATAGAAAGACAGGCGATGAATTAGAGCTAGAACTGCTGGTACAGAAACTTTTTTGCACTTGATTTAGATATTCAAAGGCTAAAGACAAGCCCTGATGACTGTCTGGAGTATTGAGTTCATATTGTAGCTTATGAACATCTTTCGAAATGCAACTACTTCACATTACAGGCACAAATGTTTTCATATCATTTGTAAAAAGCAAGTGTGCCAAATATTTTTAAAGGCTACAAAGCAAGGCCAGTGGATCTTCATCAGTATTACTTTAACATCCATACACTTAATGTAATCATAATAATAATAATAATAATAATAATCTTAAGTGGCTTTGGATGAAAGTGAGAGTAATGAATGAATGAATGAATGAATGAATGAATGAATGCGGATGGACAGAGTGGAGACACTCACTGGTCGTGTCTGGTATCTGGGACACCACGATCCATTCGTAGTTTGTCGCTCTCCACCTGGTTAAACTTGTTCCGGGCATAGGGATCCTGTCCCGGCTTCACCACCGTCGCTCCCACATAAAGGTCCTGATCAAAGTCCTGCCACCTGACCTTCCCTGGAAAATACACATACATAAACACCACACAGAGATTTGTGTGTATGAGTGTGTGTGGTAATCAGATAAGTGGATATATTGGGAGTCAATAAATGAAGGTAACTGCCTAAATCGGTAATGGTAATGATTTATTTATTATTATTATTTTGTTACAGTGGTGGAAACCACAACCTAAATTAACACACAATAAGTTTAACACATTAAATTAAAGGGTGCAAGCATCAAACTCAACCAAGACCTAATGCTAAACAACATTTTTCTTGACCAATTTAAAATGCTCATAATACATAAAACTCATACAGTACTGTGTAAAATATTTAAACCATCCTGTTCTTCCATTCAAGCATTAAAAGCATATAATAGCATCATCAACAGCATAGATGCATAGCCATGAAAAAACAATTGGAATGGTTAAGGTAAAACCGAATATTGAAACCAGCCACGTTGATATGCCTCAGCCAATGAGTGGACTGATCGAGGCAATATGTTTCCAGATGTTTCTTTTGGTTGAGACATACTCAGAAATGAAAAACCTCTCAATTCTGCAAAGGCAGCCTTTTTTCAGCTTATATTCACCTTAAGAACTGAAATTTTGCAAGATATTCGCTTCGGGATACAAAGCATTTTCGGCATATGAGCAACCGAGCCGAGCCGAGCGCCGGCTAAGTCGCGTGCACGTCCGGGAGCTGTTCAAAATTTGTTTGCCTTAATAGAAAGCTGAGAGAAGTGAATTTACATGTTGTTTGTGTAAGATTTAGCAAAAATAAATAAATAAACAGCACCATGGGACCCAAGAATATTAGCAAGGCTGACAGCAAGAGAAAAATGGAGCTACTTTAAGTTTCGGTGCCAAGAGGAATCATAAATTAAGGCTAAAGGAGTTTTAACATCTTTTTATTTCATACTTCATTTACATGTTCTTTGTAAATGTATTGATTGTTTTTATATGCAAAATTATGATTACTGTGGTGTACAGTAAATTGGTAATACTGGTAATATTTTTGGGTGGCTGGAACGGAATATCTGTATTCACATCATTTCCAATGGGAAAATGCGTTTCGCAATACAAATTTTCGCCTTAAAACTCGCCTCCTGAACGGAACGGATTAAATTTGTATGTACCACTGTATAGTAAACTACAGAAAAATGCCCAATGTTGAAAGGGTTTCCTAAGCTGCCTCATGTATGGCAAATTTCCACCCCAGTGTCAGGCACAGCAGGTGTCTCTTCCATCAGTTAACTGGACGTTTTAATAGCAATCAGTCAGACATACGGAAGAATTCAATTAATTTATCTCTACTAACAGAAGCCTGGTGGTGATTATTAGCATCGTAATTGGCTCATCTGTCTGATCATAATCTTTCATTATAGCTCAAGCTTCCAGCTGAGAACTGAAGCCTAAACTTAAAACTGTGTTAAACAAATAAATTGCCCCAGCACACATGTATACATTCGTTCCAGGCTGAACCATCACTCTGTGTACAAACTGAATTAGATGATGACACAGAGCTGAAACTAGATGAAAAGCATGACCTTTAACTGCTACGGTTTGGCTGACGGCTCTTTAATGATTTGAGGTTCAGGCAGAGCATTGACCTGAGAAAGCAAACTACTCAAAACATACAAAAGCAGATGCGTCCATTTCTGATTCTTTCATTCCTGGGCGGAAAGAGGAAAGAAAAAAAAATCTCCACGTTTGGATTTTAATAATTCAGAATGTAAATACCTGAAATAATGCATAATAACAATCAAAACATGCTGTTATTATTATTATTATTCATTAGAATAGACATATTACATAATAATAATAATAATTAGTAGAAGTAGCGTATAATATGTATATTCTAATGAATCAGTGGTGGTTGTAGTAGTAGTAGTAGTGGTGATGGAAGTAGAGGCACTGTAGTAGTATGAGGAGCGTATTACTCTTGATGGTACAAAACAACAGAACACAGTTATGAGTATAAAAACTCTTTTCATTTCTCTCTATAATCCCCTGCTACACTAATGCACTTAATGGATACCATCAAGCAAGAAGGTTTCTCAGTACGCCAGAGCCATGATCAGACTGCTTGCTTCATGTCTGAAATGCTGGCCTCCTAGGAGCTCCTGTAATGGCCCAAATATATGGAAATGGCTTGGAGCGAGATCAGGACTGCCCAGGGGATGTGTCAATAACTCCCAGCCGAATTCCAGTAATGTGCTAGTGGTGTTCGTGAATGATGGTGTACTGTATATAGTTCCCACAGACAGATGCGCCTCTTCCACAAATTGGTGACAAGTTATCCGTCGATTTTCAAGAATCAGCTGTTCTACTCGAACGGGATTGGAAGCAGGCGTGCTCGGCCTTGGTGAAACTGGAACTTGAACTTAATACCTCCTGATCAGTAACTCAGTGCCCTAATCCTTTGAGCTACCACTGCTCTTAACAAGCAAAAACAACAGTAACTCTGCTTCATACCACATTCAAGTGTAAATTATTTTCCTAGAACAGCTCACCTCATTATAATTTATCCTTGACTTGTATTCAAACAAACTGACACACTGCTGCTCTGCCTGATTCCGGCTACACTGTGCATAATGCCTTATCTGTGAACATGCTTATTGTGCAGATATTAGATACTAATAAGCATACAGATAGAATGTAAGTCCACACCGGTGTGTCCAACAGAGCTGATGCTCCATTGTCATCGCCACAACGGTTAACTGCAACTTAACAATTGCTGAGGGTAATTAAACACCTAGCGGAAAAAGGCGCTCTATGAAAAGACCTAAACAGAGCTGAAGACCTGCCGTCATTACCACTTCGACACCTTTCGCTTTGTGTTTTGTTTCTCTTAAGGAGAAAAAAAAAAAATAGAACACGAACCCTCATTAACAGGATTTAAACAGTGAATTTATGCAGACTGCAGACGGAAACATTTACAGCTTGAAGAGTGGGCAGATAAGGACTCCAGAGAGATGCTGGGAATGTTGTTCTTGGCTAACGCGTTGCACCAATATTTGTTTATTTATGCCTGGTTACAAAGCAATTTAAAACTCGAGACTTTAAGAGCCTTGCTTTGTTGAGAATGCGGGGAGAAAGATGCTTCAGGGAAAGACAGGGGCTGAAGGTTTGGGATGTATGATGAGTCTGGAAATGCTCTTAGCGAGTAAATCTCCCTTACAGAAAGCAGACACCAATGCACACGGTATAACATCTCTCAGAAGAACTCAACTCAAGGTTAAGAAGACCAACATTCTCGAGTAAGAATTCCAAGTCGAGTGGGCATGTATTCTTTTTGTTAACGCGATATCAATCCTGCATTGCTTTAACATTATGCACTGGTGTTCAGGTAGACACGTACCTGGTGGAAGGGTCTCCAGGCTCTGCGCTCTGCTGTCTGTGTTGCTGGATGCTTGATTTCTGCTCGAACTTGGGGCACCCCAGTCATCCTGTCAAAAAGACCAAAATACACGTTAGTGTTCTCCTGTCACCTTCATTCAACGGGTAACTTTACAGGTTGTGCGCCATGCATACATTTTAATATGTAACAAATAAAAAGGGCATGAATGCTACAGTCACCAAATGTTCGGCATTCTCAGAGCCACATTCGGGCAACATAAAAACATTTTCTGTGTAATTCATTCCTGTGCATGACGATCCCGGCTCAGGTGGCCGAACATTCAGTGAGTAGAATGCCTGATTGATGAAAATCAACAGATAACTTTGTCATTCACTTGCAGCTGACTGAGAAATAAAGGTGGTTTTTACTCTCATAACTGTGTTCCGCACAATCGAAAGTCCCGGTTCGACAAATCATAATGTAAAGTAAAGTAATAAGTTAAGCCTTTATTTGTCACATATACATTACAGCACAGTGAAATTTCTTCTTTGCATATCCCAGCGTAACTGGGGTCAGAGCACAGGGTCAGCCATGATACAGCGCCCCTGGAGCCGTTAGGGTTAAGGGCTGTGCTCAAGAGCCCAACAATGGCAACCTGGCTGAGCTGGGAATCGAACCGCCAATCTTCCGATCAGTAACTCAGTGCCTTAGCCCTTTGAGCAACCACTGCCCCAAAATGATGCAACAAGTTACGAATCTTAATATTTTACCTAGGAGTGATGAACTACGGGATGTAAATAAGGAAATGACAAACTATTTTTGTGACCCATGCAACCTGTAACTGTATAACACCAAGACAGGGACAAAAAGCTTGGAAACAACAACAGCTTTAAAACACCATAAAACTAGAGTGCTTTTCACTCCCAAAAGGCCCTGGTCATGATCTAGTTACATTATTGATTTAAAAGACTGCCACTAAAGCCCAGCATTCAGCTTGGGGACAAGCACGCAAGAGCTACTGTGATTTGTTTGAGACTCAGCCGGATGTGGCATGCGCTCATCTTTGAGTAACTATATACTGTACGTGAACCTTGCTGTTGTGTATATACTGTACTGCAGTCTGCTTATAATAAGCTCATGTAAATGCATTCGCGTTAGCATGCCAGAAATATCTGCGTCTTGTTGACCCTGACCAGATGAGCGAGTCTTGAAATGAAAGTGGAATATGGTACAGCTAGTATTCATCCTACAGAAATTATCCTTTTTTTTTTTCATTATTTTATAACTTTGAGTAAGCCCTATAGGAAATTTTTATTTTAAGCACAGCATTTGATTGATGCCCAGGTACAGGGGCAAATTTAGCCAGTAGAGCCTTTTCTTCTTTGCATACTGTAATTTGGTGCCATTTTCCTGACTAGGTAGCGTATACTGTACATTCTAATGTACTTTATACTCTGAATCAGGCACATATTCTCTCATTCTCTACAGCACTTAGCCTGTTCAGAGTCACTGGAAGCCTATCCCAGGGGATCTAGGACTAGGCGAGGTGTCAGTCCATCACAGGACACACAGGGAGGAAACTTACTAAGCTCGAAAACATGCAAACTCATACAGACCACAGAGCTAATCACTGCAACAATGTCAGGCAGAGGTTCAAATTTAAGCCACATCTGTTACCCTGACTATAACACTTAATGCCTGTTTATTTTCTATTTCGTGATATAAGAAATGAACGCCTGACCCAGCTGATCAGATTTTAGATGACCTGTCGGTTATTTTCTTTATGCACTGTTTTGTCTCTATATCAAGTGCATCTGCTCTACTCTGCCAGCGTTTTAAACCCTCCCGCCAGCATGTCGCACTTGTGACAGGTCTGAACCGAGCACAATGCTTATCTCGAATTTAAGACGAATCCACAATGACCCCTGACTCCTCTTCTGTTCCATTCATGCAGAAGGCTGGTGGCGCAGTATTCCCGTGCCGAACAGGCTGTGTGGAAGCGGCTGTGAGAAGAAGAGCGCTGCCTATGATCCATAACAGAGTGTGTGACGTCTTAAAACACTTCCTGCCGTTGGGTCGATTCATAATTCCCTGCAATCACACTAATCTAGAGCTCATTTGAAGTGAACCACCTTAAACAGACTGGTTGTTTTGGTCCACACCCATGAGTGATTATGGTATTCTCATTTCCACAAATGAACCATGCTGGAAAGGAAAACTCACCAGGGAACAATTCAGTTTCGTTCAGCACACCCTGAGGGATTCTGTATTCATGACTGAATTACTCTAGTTATGAGCAAGAAATAATAATATTGCATCATTCATCATTCAGCACAAGTTTCGATTTAAAATATTCACATATGATATTAATATGCCTTCCTAAAAAAAAATTATATATATATATATATATATATTTTTTTTTTTTTTTTTTTACTTTTTTTTTTTAAACAGTTGGTAATAGGTTTGTGGGAAGAAAAAAAAAATGAAGCACCACAATAAGTCTTAAAAAAATGCAATCACCATTAGCAGGGTCAAATGTGCTTTAATTTAACCGCACAACAAAACGAACGCTGTCTAATCCCTTTATTGCCAAGTGCAACACAGTGGAACGAAGCAAACCAGAGCGCTGCTTTTATCCGCGCACACAGGATCCTGCATTTAGATGTATGCGCGAATCATAAAATACATGACGTGCGGAAAACTGGTCGCTCGCTGACTTTTAATAACAAGCTGTGCTACGAGTCAATTTATAAATGATTTATCGAACGCATTACATTGCAAAAGAGGGACATACATTTACAGAATTATCTTCCCTGAAACAGCTAATAGCCTCAGCCCGGTGAAGGGTGGAGAGGTGGGAATATCTGATACTATGCATAAATGCAAAACAGCTGCTTCATCACTTTTGAGTTTCACTCCTGGTATATTTAATAATAATAATAATAAAAATAAAAAAAAAAGCTGATAAACTTTCAGCTACGGTGTGTACAGGCTGTCTGAAACCAGAAGTTGGAAGGAGACCAAATGATGTTTAACTCAAATCAATCTTTGGGCGATTTTCGTTTCAGAATTGATTCACAATCAAGTCAATAATTGATGAAATCCTTAAGAATCTACCACAGCTTTTGTTGAAATAGTGACTGAATCATGTGTAAATACTCGTGTTTTGTGAGAGGATGCCTTCTTTGTTTTTTTGAGTTTATGAGCAGTTGTTGCAATACTGCCACCTTCTGGACTGGAGTATGGAGCGCAAGATTGTCTGGATTATCGCTTTGTATGAGACACGACAATTAGACAAACCAACAAGCAGGTTTAATATATCAAAGGTGTAAGAAATAAAGCTGTTCAAAACCTCACTGCAATACTTTTGTTGCCTCTTCAATCTTAATGATGGACATTTGATGTACATCTTAATGACGTACATAAGATGCTTTTCATCTCAACATTGGTGCAAAGACTGGTTGACCATAGCCTTTCTCCTCCAACTGTATCATATATAAACTTGTATATAAGCAATTGTATATAAAATCCCAGAAGATCAGCAGTTTCTGCAAGTCTCAATCGAGGCCATCTGGCACCAACAACCATGCCACTGTCAAACTGCCTGAGCGGGCATTATTTTTCTCTTCGTTGTGAACTGATGCTCTAAGATCTGTACGTACATTATTTTTGGCACTGCACTGCTGCTGCTTGACGGACTGATTAGAAAACGGCATGGAGCGTTTCTGCAAAAGTAATTATTACCACCTCCCTAAGATTAGCCAGAGACACACCAGCCCAAAGCACATTAATGAGGTCTGCACTGACAGCACTGTGACAAGGTGGGTCTTTTTCTGGAAACACTTTAGAGAGCCCATTATACAGCGCTGAGCAGGTTATACTGAATAATCCCAAGCTTTGTTTAAACCGAGGAAGAATGAATATAGAGCAAAAAGTTTTAACAAAGAATTGATGACTGGTTTATACAGAAATGTTTTTCATAATCTGGCCTTTTTTTTTCTTTTTTTTTAATTTATTTTAAGTAAAGTAAAGTAAATTCAGGAAGGAGAGGCCGACTTGAATCATAGAGGTCACAAGGCAAGTACTGTAAACATGGTAAAGGTAGTACTTTATTAAATATTGCTCCAACAATCCAGTTAAATGTATTAATCAAGATTAGTGGTTATACTTTCCATCAGCAAAAGTCTATAGACGGACACCTGACTAACACACCCATGTTTGTTTTCAGATTTAATTGTAGTTTGCCGCCATAAAAAGTTCCACTTTTCTGGGAAAGGCTGTCCACTAGATTTTGCAATGTGGCTGTGGGGATTTAGTGATGTCAGCTTGTGAGAAGTTCTTCATTCCTGTTGATCCCAATGGAGTTCGGTGGGGTTGAAACCAGAGCTCTTTCCATTTGAGTTCTTCTACACAAACCTTGTCAAAAAAAAAAAAAAAAAAAAAAAACTCTGCTCATAGTGAGCCTGGGACAAGTTTGGGTCGTGTAGTTCTTGTTAAAAAAAAATTTTAAAAAAAAGGCAAAACTCTCATGCTACTGCATACAAACACTTTCTACACAATTGTGTGGTAAAAGTTTAGGGAAGAACTGCATATGCAGATAAGTTCAGGCATTTGGATGAGAATTGTATGACAGCTTTTCGTTATATTTTATGTTTACCTGTGTGTTCCTAATTTCTGGAAAGAAAAGCATGCCTCATCTGAGGACACCGACTAATCCACACACACACACACACACACACACACACACACACACACACACACACACACACACACACACACACACACACACACACACACACACACACACACACACACACACACACACACAAAAATATGCCCATCCTAAACACCAAAGCTCCCGAATTGTCTATCCAGGTTCAATTCCTCTACCAACCTCTGGGATCTACAGACTTGTAAATACTTGAGGAAAAGGCTCTTAGATAATGAAAAGCTTTCTGCAAGACTTTTAATGGACACAGAAAAAGCCATTGTAAATCCTTAATGGTTTAGATAACCTATTTGAACCAGATGATCAAGACAAAGCCTGCCATTGATGGGGAAGGGGATGATTAACCACTACTGGGGTTGAGTAGGTAAGAGTCTGTAAGCCAAAGTGTTTACAAATTGTCTCCAGATTTTACCGGAAGGTTGTACTACAAAACGAACAGAAGAAGGTTTCCATTTATAGGCATAAGAGAGAAGAAGCCAGCATTGCAATATTTCAAGTAAACTGGGCAAGGCCACGCTAGACAGTGATAATGCAGGCCTCAGTTATACAAATAAAAAAGAGAGAGAGAGAGAGAGAGAGAGAGAGAGAGAGAGAGAGAGAGAGAGAGAAATATAGTATGCTTTTTTTTTAGGGTAGAAAAGCTGAAGGCAACAATGAAAACTTTGTTCTAAGTAAAGTCGTCTTGAAAGATCATTACACTCTCTCATGACTGTAACTGATGAGATCTTGTCGAACAATACATCCTGTGATAGTCAGGGGGGTCTTTGGTAATGATGCAGATGCACGAAGAAGAAGATACAAACCTTGGACCAAAACCCACATCTTTAACATGAGTAAATGCAGTTTCTTCCTTTCTTGTATCAGAGGAGCTTGCTTATTGTTCAAGCTTCTGGTGTTGGTATGGTCCTGCTTGTTCCTTAATGAACCCATCTGGATTGTGGGAAATAGTCGAGGGTAGCACTTAAGGCTGATTTATGGGGAAGCGTAATTCTCAGAGGCATACAGTCTTGCACACCTTGAAAATTTCAACTACACATGGTGTGAAGCTGCAGTGCTGTGTATCAAGTGAACACCGACACTTCTACTACCTATCATTAAACCATTAGAACCCAGGGGTGACCATGAATTCATCGAGAGGGATCGAGAAAAACCTCGGGCAAACAACACAAGGCGATGAGAGACACATTTCAGTGCAGCGCTGCCACAAATTATCTTTAAATGCGGTACAAATAGGGAATAATATGCCAACGACAGGGCTTTTTTTATTTAAATATACTGTACTGTACTCTCATAGGACAATAATCACTTGCATTTAGTGCATTATTTTGAGTCTTAGTGGGCGGGGCTTTAGGGAAGGCAAGGCAGGGCAAGTTTATTTGTATAGCACATTTCACACACAATGGTATTTCAAAGTGCTTTACATGAAAGAGAAAAAAATCGTAAAATGAAATAGAAGGTAATAGCAATAAAACTTTTAACATGATTTGAAATTTTATTTTAAATAAAAACAGTTTACAATGAAACTTGTAAAATTATTTTAAATTTGATTTAAAAGCTAAATAAAACAGTTAAAAATATAAGATAAACATAAAATAATGCAAAAATATATATATAAAAAAACTAAAGTACATTAAGGTTTACTTCTGCCGATAATAGCACGTTTGTTTCTATTAACCATGGTGAGTTTAAGGATTGTACAAGACATGTTAATAGGAATTTAACTGCCTCGTTCATTCATTAGGATTGTGACAGTTAACATTATTCGACCTAGCTCTGTACAAAGGACCTGTGTGATGAAAACAGACTTCCCATATACTGTACATTATATAGGAAGTTATTTATAGACATTTATACATTTTTAAAAAATATATTTTTTCTTAAATTCTGTCTGTTCAAACTTTTTCTATTGTAAAGTAATCGGTTGCGGCAGTAGCGTGTGTGCAATAAATACATGCTGCTAATACTCTCATTGTTTTACTTGTCCTTTACATGGGAATTACCAAGCAAAAGTCTGGTGTTGCATGAGAAATAAGTAACGTGTGCACACAAAATCTCTTCCATCCTCTTGCCTGAAAAGAATTTCTAGGGGAAACACTGCAACGCTATAGCTATTTCTGGTTTCCACATAACGGCCCACAGGCATACTGATACAATACATAACCTCACGTCTCTAATATGGGAAGAAACCCTACAGAACGTTAAGTACATAATTCCGAGACGCATTCAGCAGTCTGAGCACCAGCATTTGCAATGAGGTTTGTGAGTTGCCTGTGCTTCCTAAGCTCACATCCCTTTGCAGAGCTTCTCACACACGCATACACACACAAACGCAAGTGCAATCTATGCGAAGAGGAAAGCCGAGAATAGCATAGGAACCTCATCTGTCTTCAGACGCCAGGACAGCGAGATCTCTCCACTGCTGCTGAGCATAATTCAGTCGTCTTCAAGAGAAATCATTTCGAATTTATTCTAACAGAGGGTGCTCGAATATTCTTTTTTTTTTTATTAGTCAGCCGGTTATTCTGAGAAGAACTTAACTAGTTGTTCTTTGCCACTGTTAAAGTAAAAACATTACTATTTTTAGACTATTGATTTAATAATAAATATCAGTGAAAGCTTTTTATGACAAGAGAATTTGATGTACAGTCGAATGCCGGCTACAAATGACACTTACAGCTTTAACGCTTCTTTAGACGGGACTTGGACTCCATCACAAGTCATGCATTCACGCTGGCGTTGAAGTCTTTCCATCCTTTACGGGAGTTGATGGTCTCCTACTGCGCTGCAGATTGTTTACGGAGGTGACACCATTGACAAGAGAAATGTGCACAGATGCATACAGAGGTTTAAAGCATGGGAAACCAGCACTGACCCATGCAGTGGGAGACCATCAACTGCGACAAAGAGGATTCGAGAATTGTGTTCAACAATGGCCAGATGCATGGTTTGTGATGAAGACTATGTTAAGTAGTAGCTTTGTTTTGTGGAACACGTTGTTTAGCAGAAATGGGCTCGGCCCCTTACTTTCAGTGAAAGTTTGGGAATGGCCCCTTCCTGTTCCACCATAACGGCACACCAGTACACAAAGCAAGATCCGTAAAGACAATACAAGCTAATTGGATGTGAAAGAACGTGACTCAACCCGATAGAACACCTTTGGGATGAAATTGATGAGAGCAGAGACTGAAAACCAGGCCTTCTCGTCCAACATCAGTGTTTGACCTCACAAACACAGTGTAACAGTGTAAACACAGGTGTGTGTGTGTGTGTGTGTATATATATATATATAAACAAACACGCGCGCGCGCACACACACACACACACACACACACACTTTGTCACACACACACACGCGCGCGCACACACACGCGCACACACAAACACAAAAACGTGCACACAAACACACACACACACGTGCACACAAACACGTGCACATAAACAAACACACACGTGCACATAAACAAACACACACGTGCACATAAACAAACACACACGTGCACATAAACAAACACACACGTGCACATAAACAAACACACACGTGCACATAAACAAACACACACGTGCACATAAACAAACACACGCATCTCATTCATTTTCGCCTTAATTTTGCACAAAATTTCCCTCATCACTGAAAGCATTTTCGGCATTCAAGCGACCGAACCAAGCCACCAAACACCCAAGCGCCCTTGTATAGATGACCCGGTGGCTCAGAAGTAATTACGAATTCTGTGACTGAGACTGCACAGCATGGACAGCTGATTTAATAGACACGAGCGTCCATGCTGCACCTTTCTTGGATAAGTGATGTTCTGGACAGCAGCATCCTGGATGTTTTTCCCAGGCTGATTATGACATGGTAATGAATTGAACCGTCATGTCTGACTCCAGCCTCAGTGGAGCCGGAAAACCAGTCCGGATCAGCTTCTTTAAGGCTGGCATTGTGATGCTGCTTTGATCCTTAACTAGCGGACCGTAATTAGGCAGTTTTTGTGTAGCTGAATGCGTTCTTTCACACAGTGCTAGTCATGATGGAATTTGGTATGCCACGGTGCAAGGAGGTTATATTTAGCCTTAAAAAGACAACAAAAATAACTGTGGGAGAAATTCTTTTAGAAGCAAAGTGAGATTTAAAATATAAACAAACAAACCCCACATTTTTACCTTTTCCCTACTTTTTCAGGTTAACGATTCACATTTACATTTTTATCTTGGCAACTAGTGGACGTGTTAGTTTGCTAGACCTTGTGACCATTAATATACTTCCTTAAGAATGTATCAAGTACTGCTAGGTCAAAACAAGAAGGAAAGATCTGAATGACTTTGAAAACAAATTGTTACTGAGGTCTCGATGGGATCCAGATCTATGGGAAAAGACCTTGTGGACATTCTGGTTGAAAGCACATGCTTAATGACCGTAATGCTTGTGCATTAGTGATATGTAAGGAATAACTGTTCTCCAGGTGACCGAGCAGGTCAATGCACGACGTGATCAGACTGTTAGCAAGAACAGAATAGTCCATCCACAACTCCACAGACAGGAATACTCCAAGTGCATGTATAAAACCTGAGCTATCAGAGTACAATCTCTACCTAAAATAATAATACACCAAGTGAAGCAGGATGATACAGTGGCTCATCCTGAACACCTTACTAAGATATCCTGTAACATCTGGCGATCAAACAAGATTAAGGGTGTAAAACCAACCACTGAAAAATTCCTGCCACGAACAGGTTTTATTAAAGGGCATTTAAATTTATACACCTTTAAAAACCTTACAACCTCATCTCAGTGTGTGTGTGCGTGTGTGTGTGTGTGTGTGTGTATGTGTGTGTATGTGTGTGTGCGTGTGTGTATGTGTGTGTATGTGTGCGTGCGTGTGCGTGCGTGCGTGTGCGTGCGTGTGCGTGTAAAAATAACACACAGATGCAATACTCCATTTCAGATAATGACCGTTTTAAAAGAATAATATCAAGTACTGTATCAGAGTTCTTTACACTTTATTACCTGCCTACAAGTGTCTTCCCTCCAAATGATCACAGTTGCGTGTATTCAAGCAAGAATCTCGGAAGTCCTTGAAAGCAGGCAGGACATTAACCTTTCTGGCCTTATTAAGCCTCTCGAAAACAGCAGGCTCATGATTTGAGTGCAATTAAACAGGAAACAGATCAAACACCAAGCCAGACAAAACCTGAGTTCAGACTAATGGGCTATTTGTGAGATTGCTGTTGTGCTGATGAATGGCATGAGGGATGATTACAGGCCTGAGACGCTTAATGGTCAGTCTAGGACTGACGGTGTGAACAGGACTCCAAGGATGTTCAAGATGCTCCATCTTGCCTGCTGACAACCTTAGAGTCCAGTGCACACCATCAGTCAAAGACTACGTCATCAATTGACCGGGATTGGTGCTGCATAAATGGATGTGGCAAATTCCTGAACAACAGGGCTCACATAATTTACATATGGATGGTATCACAAGGTTTAAGTCACAGATTAGAGAATTTTTGGAATAACAAGAAAGAAAAAGGGGGGATTGGGCAAATGTCATTTTGAATTCCAATTAATACGAGAGGCGTTCAAGTCAAACTGGGACTTGTGATGACATTTCTGGTGAATGAAGGCTTGACAGACATTTATAGAAGACGTCAAGCACAATACATTGATAAAACTCTTTGCCGCAGTAAAATATTTGATTGGAGCAAACGCTTTGAAGAAATCCGTACTACCACTGCAGTCGTTTTGAAAGAAAAAACAAAAACAACTGTACAATGCTATAGCAATTAATCCACAATTCTCGTACATGCTGAACCAGAGGGAGGGCGCCACATTGACCATCGATCGACCGTGGTCCGTTACACCACTTCTACACCAAATGAGTTATGCTGATGTTCTTCATTTGTAGATCAAAATTAACAAATTGTACTGTAACAAAGCAACTATGAATTATCACTACAATTTCCGAATCTATTACTAAATGTATGCAGATCATGTTGCATGCACCAAAAATGTGAATCACACACACACACACACACACACACACACACACACACACACACACACACACACACACACACACACACACACACACACACACACACACACACACACACACAGAGAGAAAGTATTTGTCTTGGATTCCTCTACATTCTATCCTCTGTTTTTTACAAGGAGGAAAAAAGGTTGCAATTAAAAGTTGTAAAAGCTAAAAAGACTCGGTATTAGGTTACACCATCCCACTGACTCTGTTCTCTTATTTTCTAAGAAAAAGTACAGAACAGTCCTAACAGATGTGCTGCCAGAGGGCAACTAACAGGACTAAACACAGCTCATTACAGCTCCCCAAACAAGCATGCTGCATTTCCATGTCCTTTCTCACCAACATTAAAAAATGTGCGACTTTTCATTGCGTTCTGTGCTCGTTTTCAGAGGCAGTGTGTGCATTTGCTTGTTTTAACGGCCATATTTTAACAAGCTGCCACTACAGGAGCTGACAAGATGCTGCCGTCAGACTGAATCTGGTCCTGATGCATCAACACCTGGCAAAGCTCCACTATCAGGCTCTTAAGAGCTAATAATGCAAAGGCCAGCTGCAGCAGAGGAGTGAAAAGTTTCTGTGCAAAGAGACAAACAACTCGAAGAAGAATCGCAGGAATCCATCTTCAAGTTCTGGGTCTTGCAATAAAATAGAGAGATGCTATTGATCCTGAAGTCAGTCTTTTAGTGATTTGCAACAGGTATTACATAAGGTGCTGCTCAACATTCTTCACACTGCTATGGTTTCACATCCGAAAAAAGCATCAGTGCTGATATTTTTGTGCTCTAATATACTATCGACAGGACATCTTTAATAAGGTTCTTTTTACCTGGGAAGGTGCACTTATAGAAGAAATCTGAATTGGACCAAGGAACCAATGGTCTTCAAGGTCCAATTCTACACCATTTTTATGGTTCTCCAGTAGGTTGAATTCTTTTTAGTCATTTTCCATTTGTGTTTAAACCAGCCAATTAGATTTACCTCTAATGTGACCTCGTGTACGATAAGACTATCCTTAATCTGGAGCATTAACAAACACTTTGCGCCATCTCCGAGACCCGGGTTAACTATGTTAAAGAAATAGTAGAATATGGGACCTTTAACTTGAACTAAAACCACGTAATCTTACAACAATTACAGTTAGGAAGGTGTAGATTAGTGGTACGGATATGTGTACGTAGTCTTGCGATCCTTCTTTCTTAATCTCGAGCCTGACTTGGAACGAACTTTATGTGTTTGTGTAAAACGCACTACATATTTTATTGCTTCTCTGCGTTGTGTGGGGACTGCCTTAAGAGTGCTTAGTCAACATTTCCACCGTTGTTGCATTGTTGGAGAGCAACACACCATACGGTTGAGTTTATTTTCCCCCCATCACAAATGACTTCGCAGGAACTCACACTTTCCATGCTTCGTTCACGTTTCGTCATCCTGTGAATGCGTTTTACAAGAATCCGAATACGAGCGAATACTTGAGCAATTCAGGGTTAAGACTCGTGCTCAAAGCCCCTACAGCGGCTCTCTACCTAATGATCGGAGGTTGCGAGCTCAAATCCCACAGCTACCCCAGCTTCCATATGAACAGCGGTTTGTGAAAGCACAGTCTGGGACGTTGGGAAAACCCCTCATCCCTTGCCTCGTTGTTTAGAATCTTGCATTTTCCCAAAGAGAGCGTTCCTGACTACAGAAAGATGCCGCTCTTCCGCTGAAAGGTTAAACCGCTCATTAAATAGATGCCTTTGCTATTCGTTTGCTGGCGGGAACACAGAATCGGGTATCACATTATATAACGCGCGCGCACATCGCATTAACACAAAATCTATCACTCACTTTTCTGAAAATTGCTGAAAAATGATTTAAAATGATTTACAAAAACAGATTCACTAACTCTCTTAAGAGTTACAAGTCTAAGCTGATGAAACCAAGCAATATGTCCACTCTGAATATGACACACACCAGGCATTTGTCTTTAAAGTAATACTTGGGTTCAGTTGGATTAAATGTTTGACCTTTAATCTGAAACCGTAATTTAGAGAACGTGGACGACACGAAACTCTCGGCTCGACCGCGCCGTTTATGCAATCCTTCCTCTTCCCCTGAACACCTCTGCCTCTTTAATCATTCGAATGCTTAACGTATAAGGATTTCACCAGATTTCAGTCACGTTTCCTCAGGGTCCAGACAGGCCGTGTAACCATGGCAACCAGAGCCTAAAGCGAAAATGGGCACTGTGAAAGCGTCGACGTGAAGTCGTTCTATCACTGCTTTTCAATTTGAGAGATCCTCGGCGACTGCTTGCACCCTGTAGGCCGTCTGATAGACGAGAACTATTTGATAGTTGGCCGGCGTTCCCGTGCCGCGGATACAAAACCGGGGAAGCGGGGAACCGGTTTTAACACGGCTACGTCAAGAGAACAATTCAATCATGCGCAGGTCATAAAAATTTATGAGGCTTCAAACGAGTCTAGTTCAGGTGTCGGTCACTTCGACAGAGTCACTATTTTTATGATTTTTTTTATTTTTTTATTAAAGTGATAAAATGATGAAGCTGGCACAAACTCAGTAGTAACTAACAGTTCTGCTGTTCTCGAAAGTCTTGCATTATTGAGTAGTAAAAGCTTTATAAGGAGCAATAAGGTGAACGGAGTGCAAATAAATACTCTTATTCAATCTGGTGACCGCAAGAAAATCTAATTTAAATGTTATTTGTCAAATACACAATCATGCACAGTACGATGTGCAGTAAAATGCTTACATGACTGTATTTCCAATTAAAAGTGAAGTATATAAAAAAATATTGCAGCACAGTGGTGTAGTGGTTAGCACGGTTGCCTTGCACCTCCAGGGTCCGGGTTCGATACCCGGCCAGGCTCGATTTCCATCTCTGTGTGCATGGAGTTTGCAAGTTCTCCCCATGCTCGGTGGGTTTCCTCCAGGTGCTCCGGTATCCTCCCACAGTCCAAGTGCATGCAGGTTAGGCTAACTGGCATTCCCAAATTGCCCGTAGTGTACGAGTGTGTTATGTCTGTGTGCCCTGCGATGGACTGGCACCCTGTCCAGGGTGTACCCCTCCTCATACCCTAAGCCTCCTGGGATAGGCTCCAGGCGCCCGCGACCCTGAATACAGGATGAAGAAGTATAGACGATGACGATATATAAATTACACCAGATTTACAGAATGTGTAATTATAAACTTCAGCGGTGTAAAAATAGAAAAGGACAAAAATATGGTGTGTGAATATGACAGCAGCCGTATGACCATAACATGCACACAAACCTATGTGACTTGCACGATACAAACACATCTTCTCTTAGTTCTGAATCAAGCACGTTTAAGAAGCGGCAGAGAATGGATTTCAGCCGGCTGTGCAGTGTTTCACTCTCCAAGCTGCTGTCCAGTAAGAGATCACACCTATAGAGAGAGGGAGAGAGTGCTGCACTTCCAGTAAACCACAACGAGAAAGCCAAGCACTAACTCGCTCCCTGTTGACCTAATTAGGTCATCAGTTACAGAAAAACGCAACGGTCAACGAGGACAACGAGTCAACACAAGCCGGTTAACCCTCTGCTTAAGTCAACAACAGAGTACTGTTCCTACGGCGCTACTTCGGACTTTCACGTGTACGTGGGCATGGCCCGTATCAGGGCTCCCGTTTCCTTCCTGCTCTATCTAGTTCCATTAGTGCCGAGGCCTTTGTCGAGGAGGCGCATTGTGAGGATCCAGGCGACCGTGTCGTGGGTTTGTTTACGGGGCGGCCGACCGGGAAGAACATTACACCGCCGCCGAACAATACGGAGCCGAGAGGAACACAGAGCCGCATTGATCCACGGGTGCATCGCGCCTGCTCTAAAGGTCGAGGGGGAGGCGGGATCTTTTAACAGACTTACGGATGTTTGCCATCGGTTAAGATTTAGGATCTTCAAATTAATATCGAGTGGCTTCAGGCATTTACACGGTACAGTTACTTGTTGAGTATCCATTTCAAATGAGGCAACATGGAGAACAAACAGGCTGCTCCTCTGCTGTGCTCATATTAAAGCCTATTCAGTTTCCTTCCTCTCATTATGAATTTGCCTTTTCATCTTTGGCTTTCTCAGATCGGCTGATGGAATTTCCACACCGCATCTCTGTTATATCAGCTATGCTCTTCAACATCATCTCTGGGGACTAAAACATTCTCTCAGCACTGGGTGTGGAACTTCAAATAAAACATTGTGAAAGGGTGACGTGATGTGATGTGATGTGACTCTGACACGGTGCTACTCTTACATCCTTGTAGCGATGCCACAGCACTTTGATAACTAATGTGCATTATACCTAGTTTCATCAGACTACATTACAGCTAATGTTGTAGGACATACAGACATAAATTAGCTCATTTTCATGTATAGGTGTTATACACAGATGTTCCTTCTCCAGCCGATCGTCTCTTTCTTGGAGTTGTCTTGACATGAAGCCATTAAAATATACAGTATATAAAATTTCACAGACCCTTTATATAAAAAAAACTAAAAAAAAAAAAAATAAAAAAAAAAAACTCATGTAGTCCCAGGTCATTCCTTCAATTGCTTTGCGAGCTGTTACAGTAGTAGCATATTCTTATCATTAAAAACAATCTGATTAAAAAAAGAACTAAAAGAAAATATGAAAATTCACAGTAGCCTAATAATGTGGGTTAACGGTGCCCTGCTGTGAAAGTGGGACTGATAAAGGTCCCTGAAATCTTAAAGTCAAGTCCCTAACTGGAGTTCTATTGCAACACGGGAATTTTACCTTAATAACCATAATTTTTCACTGATGCTCAGTCTGGCATGTTTTTTTTTTTTAAGCACTCCACTTTACTAAAAAGCTAAAACTCTCATTTATTAATTCATATTTATATATATATATTTTAATGATAAAGTGTTCATCTGTGAAACAAAATGTCAGGGGCAGCACTTCGAAATGCATCCACATCTTACATGCTTTGTGGCTGCATTCCGCAGGATGACACATACAGTATATACTCATACACATGAGTGTCCGCTGGAACTCTTTGGCCTCCGTGTCGCTTTATGACTTATGATTTTGATGAGCGGTTCTTCTGATGTCTGGGACGTACATGACGCGGGGCATCTGGCTTAAATATGCTCTCTTTTCTCATCATAAACAGAGAATTGTCTGTGTGCGCGTGTGTCCCTCTCCCACTTCAGGGCCTGCTGGTAAAACACATCAGGGTGTGGCAGACAGACCGAGTAATAATTCGTTTTCTTTTCATTCATCTTAAAACTCAGTATTTTGGACACTTCTTCTTAAACCCATCACTGCCTGTATCATGTTACACACACTTTCATACACTCATTTACACATTATGCCCACACACTTCGGCAGTGATTACAGCTTGAAGTCATCATGAGTACGATGCTACAAACTGGGTGCACAACTGGATTTGGAGCTCTTCTTTCTTTCCTCTCGGTAGAACCTCTCGATATTTGTCAAGTCTGATGAATAACCATCAAACAGCAGAAACGTCCAGATCTTTCCAGAGACTTGGACTGACTGGGTCACTCAAGACATATAAAACACTCGTCCTGAACCTGATACATTTTACTCTCAGTATTGGCTGTAAGATGTTCAAATCATATGAACATATGAAATTAAAGGGATTTCTTTATTTTATAACGCAATCTATAAAACTTTTTTTCCTGTGAAAATTCAGTACGCAAAACCTGAAATCAGTTGAACTTCTGATGACTCTGCAAGTAGACCTCTGTATGCACTAACTTCACTCATCCTCCTGAAGCTGTAATTCCCCATGAAACACCACTACTGAACACTGCTTCAATACCACTTGATCAAAAAAAATTAAATAAAATAAAAAATCTGATTTTGCACTGGGATTTAAAACCTTAACAACATGGTGGAGAAGATGCAGAAGACTTCACAAACTCATTTTAGTAAAAACAGACAAAAGCTGAAGTGGGGAACAAAACATCTCTACCTCAAAGAAAGCTTCTCTGATGTATCGGCGATTGAAATGCTAATAAAAGTGCCAGGTGTCTAGTGCAAAAAATAATTTTTTTAAAAAGTACAAACTTTCAGAGGACTTAAAAACAAAGTGAAAAGTAAGGATGCGTGTTCTCCAGTCAAGAGTACACTTCAAAACTTGCTGATGTGTTAGCAAAACAAGTAGGGAAGAGTGAACGCTAAACTCATCCTCTTTGCATCTGAGGAAACAGAAATGTAGCCACGCGGCTTAGACACACCTTTTGGTTGATTCACTCACTCACAGACATTATTGTGACCTTGCTGACGAGTCTTTACCAATGCTTTGTGCTATGATTAAGCATGAGATGACGCATCAAGCATCATGCGAGAAGGACAGCCCCATACTTAATTTAGACTCGAGCAAATCGCACCATGACCGATGTATCTGGTGGTCAGATTTAGACTGAACAGCTTACGCTAAAACGTACAGTACTGCGGTAAGTAGCAAGTTTATAAAGACGGGTTTTTAACCTCATAAGTGTGTTTCGTTATTTTGCACAATCAAAAGTCCAGGTTTGACTTGAACACCCCTATCATGTTTTGCATGAGCTAAGAATGAGTGGAAGGTTTTTTTTGTTTGTTTGTTTCCTAGGTGGTGAGTAACTGAATATATTGGACTGAAATTTCCTGCAGAGCAAACTCACGAAGAAGTCACACTGGAGTGCGGGTACAGTACTGAGCTGCCACCGAGGTTCAACCTAGAAAGCCTGTGGAATCAACCCAATCTTATGCAAAATTAAGGTCATTTTCAGACATTTGCATGGATCATCCATTGCCTGCTTTTTATCCTTTCTTTTGTATTGGATTTAAGCAAGTGAATGAAATTTTCCCCCAAATGTGACCTCATATAGGAATAGCCCCTCCCCTGGGCTTGTGCTCAGCCCTTTTGTTCTATGGAGAGTTGTGGCTCAGCAGAGAACACAAACAATGAAATGCACAACAAGCAGAAACTCAAGCGTGTTCCAAAAGAAAAATCTAAATTACAGAGAAAGAAAGGGAGTTACATAATACATCAGGCTTGTCTAGTAGAAAAATACATGTTTGTCAGAATGGCAAAAACAGACTCCGTAATTCTAAATGCAAACTGCAGACAAAAAAAAGAGAAGAAGAAGCAGTTGTTAACCTATATTTCCAGAGGCTTCAATCTGCAGATTAATTTGCTCCAAAACTCTGCAATGGATTTTTTTTTTTCCAGGAGCCTGTGCCAAGCAGCTGCCCATTTTTTATTCAGACAAGACACTGGGGACTGGCAGGGAAATAATGCTCACATAGCACTGTGCCTCAAATCTGAATTCTCAGAAAAATGCTAATCCCACAACTCCACTGCATTTCAATCCATGCAACAAGACGGATTCACAGACTTCCTACAAGCTTCATGTCTGTTCAATCACACTTACAGTGGTGGCCAAAAGTACTAAGACATCTATTATACTGTAGTTCTCCCTGGGCACAAAAGAGGTGATGTCACTAATAGGTTCTAACCTACATGGTTGAAAATTTGTGATAAATACCTGAAAAACTAGTGAAAACCGGGTATGTGACGATGATATTCGGGTTCTGGAGCTATTGCCTGGGTCACCCCAATAGAAATGGGTAGCTCAGTGGTTAAGGCATTGGACTTGCGTTCGGAAGGTCGCAGGTTCAAATCCCATGATCCTTGCTCTTGAGCAAGGCCCTTAACCCTCTGCTCAAACGTATAATGAGATAAAAATGTATGGGATAAGGGCGTCTGTCAAATGCCTAAATGTAACCCGATTGGTGGTCAAGGGAACAAAAATAAATCTGCAAATTTTCATCAAGCAATCGAGCAGGTATGCGACATGTGACAATCGATTGAGCAAATGACACCAGAGCACCGCAGACATCTTTGTGACTATATGGCAGGTTTCAAAGAATAACTGACTTCATACTAAATATTGGATGTTGTAAGCGTTTTCATTGCATTAAATAAATTCTCATTATAATGTAATTTAATGTCATTAAAATTTTCATATTTTTAGCCATCACTGTGCTGCTTTGAAAATGTGTTTTGTTTTTAATCCAGAGCCGTCCTTTGTGTTCATTTCATTTAGATCTTGCACAGAGACTGATGAGACTCACAAATGCAAGAGAAATCTGCAGCGAGCTGTCCCGAGTGCGAAAACACAGCTAATGGTTAATCGGAGCGCTCGTGTCAATCGTAAGAATGGGGATTGTCCATAAAGCTGCAGCCAAAAAGAGAAGAAAATTACAAGGAAGTAGCAAACCACCCGGCTCCAAATGGGAAGAATAGTGCTACAGTATGTTTAGGCAAATAATCATTAAACTACCATCATTAAAAGACTAATCATATAATCGCACACTGACGATGTACGTGTTTGTCCCAGGGCGGGGTGTCCTTCAACTGGCTGCCTAATGCTTTAAAAATATCACAGGCAGGAATGGACATCGCCAGGGAGAGGTGACTTGCGTGTATGGTGAAGTTATTTTGTTCATCAGACAACTGATTTAAATGGCTGCTGACTCATTTGTTCCCTCATCCCACAACCCTCTTCTACCCGACTTTAAAGGGGATCTAATATATATATATATTTTTCTGTCATTTTTAACCATTTATATGGGTCTCCAGGCTTGCTTTTCCATTTTTGAACAAGCAAATCAGATTTTCCCCATATTATGACCTCGTATACCAAAATACCAAGGCTTAATGCTCAGCCCTACTGGACCCCACCCAGTTCTACACAACTCTAACAGCATTTTGAAGAGCTACAGTAAATAAGGCTAGGATTGTGAGTGGAGACAAAACACTAGGACTAACCTAGCATTCTTTAGCTCCTACATTTTGCTAAATATTGAGAATGTCCTCATGAAATGCATTTATAAAGTTTCCTCTTAATTTTGTTCCTGTTTCCTAACTTTAATGGGGAAGCCTGAAAATTAGTAGGAAATACTTGGGAATACTCCCAAAAGTCAGACATTTCTGAGCCCTGCATTTTTTTTTACGGTAGAAAACGAAAATCTTATGTACTTTTTGGAAACGTCCAGTTCCGGATGTAGTCCAGTTTTAATTTCGCTGTTATAATAACTGCTGTACGAATTTGCTCATTCAGTCACAAGAGCATTACCGAGGTCAGGCACTGGTGTCGGGTGAGAAGGACTGGGTTCAGTGGGGTTCAGGTCAGGGCGCTCTTCGGGACACTTGAATTCTCCTTCATGCTCGTCAAACTGGAACAGGTTTGGGTCTCTTCGTTCCAGTGAAGGGAAATGGTAATGCTACAGCTTACAAAGTCATTCTAAAATATTTCGGAAGACCCACATTGATTCCTTCGCATATTCACCACGGGATCGTTTTGATAAGTTTATGCAGAGTCACAACATTTATTTTCTTTCAGTCGCATTCATTTCTCTTGTATTGATGATGGGAGAGACAGACCGCTGTGTAAAGCCTTCAGCACATTATAAAGATTCCCCACGCAGTCAAGGACTTGACTCCGTCGTGGTCAATCCATGTATGCAAATGCTCCCTAAACCCCTCTTTCACAATCTGAGCCTGATGAATCCTGCTGTTGTTACCTTGGAAATGGCTGTACCATCAGGTAAGAACAAAAATCTGTTAATGGAAAAACCTGGTGATACAGTATATTCAGGTTGTCAGCTGACTTAATTTTATGGGCACATAACTGTTGAACCTAGATCTGACCGACAGAAGCAACCCCAGATCATAACACTGCCTGCCTGCCTTATCCAATGAAAGCCGCTTACCAATTTATTTTGTTAAGTCCAGGATATTTGCGTCATGTCTTCCATGTACTGCATGTTCAGTGCTTATATATGTAAATTATTACAGTTCAGGTTATAAAAACGACAAAAATGATAATTAAACTGTCAGACAGAATACCCGAAACATGATAGGCTTATACTATAATCCTGTGGTGATGGAGCGGAGATATAAACAATCGCAGATATGAGCCAAGACAGATGGCAGATGCTGATTGACAGGCTTTTGTCCCAGAACTGGATGTAATTATAGGACTTCATTTTCACTAATATTTTAACCTGAATCTGCTGCAAAAGGCTAAATAAAAACAATAGATAAGATGTTACAGGCAGGCAAATGTCCTATAGGAAATCAGAAGGGAAGACATTTGCTTAATAATTCTGCCAAGTAATATTTTATATCATAATGCATCACAGATAACAAAAAAAAAAAAAAAAAAAAAAACTCAGTGTACTCTAATTGAATTTAAGAGCCCGGTTTCCTCTAAACGATTTCCCAGTCTTAATTGGTAGAGAGAAGGTTTACTGTGATGCATGCTTTAGAGTTGAACAGAGATCTGTGTGCTGTGAGCCTTTTAAAATGTCCAGACTTGACCATTAAACAAAGTCACATTTGTAGTAGGGTTGTTACCGTGTCACACTTCATCATGGTGAATGAATGAATGGTTCATTTACTGCAGAGTTTTTTTTTCCCCAAAAAAACGTATTTAAATTTGTTTCCGTCTATTACCCTTTACTCATTGTTATTATTTCTAACTCCTGTTGTTCTCATTCCTTTAATGACTATTTTGCGGGCGTTGCAGCCAGTCACACTCCCACCGTCTGGACCATAGTGAACATGAGTGACTGTTTAATCCACTACTATATTAAACATGTTACATTACCCAGGATAAATAGATAGACAGCTCAGATTGCTGAATGACCAAACCACTGACCCCTCACTGACCGGATTAAAACTTTTTAATAACAGGATCAGCATCATATGATGACTGGTTCTCCTTTTTAATTACTTTCTGGTTGTCCTAGCGTATTGTAGTGCTCAATGGAAAAAAAAGGGGGGGGGGGGGGACTCTGTTTCAAACTGCAATCACAAGTGGAAGGAGTTTGAAATTTAATGTCACGTTTTCCATTAGGCCGTGCCCACTGTGGAGAGAGAGAGAGAGAGAGAGAGAGAGAGAGAGAGAGAGAGAGAGCTCCTTTTCAAGCAGCAGCTCCACACGCTCAGACTCAAACCCCAGGGAGCTCGGCAGGAGCCACGCCGAGACGTGCACTTGCATCACTTTACGACTAGGAGGGTTTATCACGGTTGTTTAAAAAAATAATAATTTTTTTTTAACCCCAAGCAAGCTAAGACGTGTCCTTTCTAACTACACAGGGCAAAAAAGTGAATGAAACACACTCGTGCCCTGATTCTGCCTAAGCAAGTTTAGGTTGGTCTTGGCTCAGATGTATACAGGTTTGTATTATACGCATGCATCAAACTACACAAAAGTCAGATGGACAATACCAACCAAAGAAAGCAAAGAAAACAACTAAGGAGATTTGAAATGACTGGAGCTGGGTAAAGAAACCTTTAACACATTATCAAAGATCTGGAAGGACAGTGCTGAAACCTTCAACTTTTAGGAAGAAATGTAATATTTTCTTTGTGATAGAAAGGTGACACTTTTTTTTTTTTTGGCCAGACAGTGAATGTGTAAACGTATATTATATATATATATATATATATATATATATTTTTTTTTTTTTTACTTATTAACCAACACCTTGTATGTGCACCCCTATTTGACTTCTTGTGCCTGGAGTACGACTGTGGCCGACAATAAAATTCCCTCTTCCCATCTCCCTATGTATGATTAGTGGCAAATTCACATTACGCCAGCAAAGCCATTGTTTCCCTCTGAAGTAAAAACTTACAGTGTGTAGTGCTTGGGCTGGATGCCTTGGTATTGCCTTCAGTGTTTCCTCAAATTTACCTTTTAGTTAGTTTCCACTGACCTTTTAAAAGTGCAACCAAGAACCAATAGGATGAGCCCTCATACGTGACGCAGCAAGAATGTGTGTTTACTCCAAAGCATGTCTAGAGCCTCTTTTGTTGGAGATCAATCCTGGCTTTAACCTTTTCCACATTGGGCTATGTTTATGAATAAACTGCTAATAAACATGTCGTGATGACATAGCAGCACTTCACAACCAAGCAAGGCTACATACAGTAATCTGTTGAGCAATGCACTCAAACAGTGACGCGACCGCCAGTCATTTCCTGTAGCTGTCCTGTGAGGCAAGTAGACAAAGCCCTCAGCCAGGCATGCAGTAAGCAAAGTCGTCTGATAAAGCGCGCTTAATAAGAAGGCGTTTTGGATTTAATCCGAGTTACCCGGATTTTGCATGGATTATGAGTATTGACAGTAATTTCGAGTCAAATATCAATGACATGAATATAATACTGGCACACCGGCGGTTCAATCCTGAGCTGAAGTCACTCAAGTCACCTCTAGAAATAATTTAGGCGGACAGGCGAGTCTAGGTGGGAGTAGATGTGCGAAGAAGGATATTCCCTGCACTACTATCGAAAGCTTTAGGAATGCTGTTCTAACCACAAACAAACATGAGGACTGGATTAAAGTGCCGGCACTCAGGAGTCATACAAACACTGTCGGTAAAACTGGCCTATGATGAACACAACTGAGCAACACACGAACACGCACGCGAGAACACAAACTAAGGGCATTTCTATGTCATAGCAACAGAAAAATCAGAAACAAAAGGAAACACACCCCTTGCAGCAGCCAAGGGTGTTACTTAGACCCGAACATCTTGAGCTCATACTGTACGAGCGTTCTCGAGAAAAGAAATGAATAAATTCTGAATTGTTTCAGAAATTGCTGAATCATTTTTAAAAAACATGAGACCGTCATCACTGTGCTTATCTTGGAGCCTCTTTCTTTCTTTACTCGGTTGTATGATTGAAAATCCTATTACCTCACCGTTCAGGAGAGGGGCACTGCTTCTCAAAGCCTGGGATTTGTAGGCGATATAAAAATAAATAAATAAATAAAAACGCAGCCTAAAAATACGTTCTTCCCATACATGGAAGAAATGATTGTGGGGTAACAAGTTCCCCTTGCAAATGCAAAAGTTACACGAAATCTATATTAAACCTCTGGGCCTGGTTCAGATAGTTAACATTTACCAGAACACACACACATACACGTGTGCATAAATACAGATCTGATTCAAGACACACTCAGTCATATGTTCATCTTCTGTTTTTCATTTTCCACTTTCGATTTCGAAGTTATCAAATCTGTTCCGCAATATTTTTATTTTCAAATAGTGATATATTTAGAACTATACAACAGTTGATTCAGACCGGGTAATGTGATTGGATGGAGCACAATAGCACTGAGACGTTTAACTCTAGTTCTCACTGATCAAGATGAACCAGGCTTTGGGGTCATGTGTTCCTACAAACCTTAATGTGAAAAACGTGTCCTAGATCTCTAAACTATTAGCTCGTCCAACCTGGGACCAGTTTATAATGGCTAAGATAAAGAATTTGCAGTTCCTCAATAAAGACACAATTTCAAATCAATATAATTATTATATCCACTAATTTCCCAGTCCATATTAAACCGCTCTTATGTCCTGACTCGTAAAAAAACTAAGCATCTGATACGGTGTAACAATTTCTAGTATGCATCCCACCATCAGTCACAGGAGTTTTTCCACACAGTCATTACAAGCAGGAGATGGAAAATCTTTACAACGCACTAAGACACAAGAACGAAGCTTAGTAGCTTCAAGCACAGGCAACAATACCATCTTTTTACAATAACACCAGTATTAAAATCTGATGGGAAGCAAATTTATGTGTCATCACCGCGTCCGTTTTGAAAATTTTAACTAAAATACATCGAAGCGCACACCCTAAGGAGTAAAGTTAAAAGCTCCCGACGCTCTTCACTTGCGCCTCATCAGATCTTTTTCTCATTTGCATATGAAATGTGATCCTTTCAGTTTGAAGCCTCTTAAAGATGATGCAAGACGAGTTTAACAACACCAGGGTTTCCTGCAGACACCGATATCCAGCCTGGTGACTGACAATGACTTTGCTTCCAGCGCGAGTCGACGAGGCTGTGTGCGCAAGCGGCTCCATATGGCATATGGTTTCTCAGTACAACATGAGCAACAGATATTTTGGTCTATGGTGTCATCAGTAGACAGGCTAAAAATAATTGCAGTACAATAATAATAATAATAATAATAAAGCATGATTGATTTATGTATTCCAGCTTTTGCAAATCATTTTATGAGTTCTTGATTTATTAATAAAATGATCATCATAAGCATAGGCGGCATGGTGGCTTAATGATTAGCACTGTCGCCTTGCACCTCCAGGTTTCGATTTCCGCCTCTGTGTGCATGGAGTTTGCATGTTCTCCCCGTGCTTGGTGGGTTTCCTCCAGGTCCTCCGGTTTCCTCCCACAGTCAAAAGACATGAAGATGAGGCTAATAGGTTTTCCCAAATTGCTCGTAGTGTGTGAATGAGTGTGTAAGTGTGTGTATGTGCCCTGCGATGAATTAGCACCCTGTCCAGGGTGTAACCCACCACACGCCCCAAGTTTCCTGGGGTGGACTCCAGCCCCGACGCAACCCTGTATATAGAATTAAGTGGTAGACACAATGGGTGATGAGTATAATAAGCATATTCTGTATGTATATATATATATATATATATATACATATTACATCAGCCATAACTTGAAAACCACCTAGGTTTTGGGTTCCCCTTGTGCCACCGTAATGTCTGGCACCGGGGTGGATCCTTTGGGTGTTGTGGGTTGAAAGGTAGAGCCACCATGGATCGGAATTGTTTGTCCGGCGCATCCCATGCATGCTCGATTGGTTTGAGATCTGGGGAATTTGGAGGCCGGATCAACAACCATGAACTCTCTACCTGCTAAGCCCCACATGTAGCATGCTGTGATACACTGGATGTTCTGATATCGTTCTGTAATGGTCAGCATCAACGTTTATTTTGGTAGTTTGTGCTGCACTGGCTTTTCTCTGGGATCAGGCCGGATGGATGTGCGCCTGGTCCCCATTAGTGTAGATGGGCATTAGGTGCCAATGATGATGACACCAGTTTACTGGCATATCAATTATAATCAGAGTTATAATAATAATAATAATAATAACAGAAAACACCTGGGTGAAACTATTGTTGGAAATCTTTATTAAAGTTGGGTCAACACATACAGCAGCAGTCAAAGGTTTGGATTTGTTTTCTACGTTCTACCACAATACTGGAATTTTCAAAACTATGAAATAAGGTAATTAAATAACAACAAAAATGGTTCGTTGTTATTTTGAGACATGAAGGTCAGCTGTTCTGGAATAGTTCTTGCAAGAACAGTATTCTCAAGTCCATTTGCAAATTCCATTAAGTACCATGATGAAACTGGCTCTCATGAAGACCTTCCCAGGAACGCAAGACCAAAACGTACGTTAATTTAGAGGTACCCGCCTCAGAAATCACTATTAACAGCACCTCAAATGTTGGATGCCTTCCGCATTGGTTTACAATGTACAAGGCAATAGAAATCGAGAAAGACCATGGAGTTGGAAGTTGTGTCCAAACTTTTGACTGGTACTGTATCCAAGATATCCACTTCAGCATGAGGCAAATTCATCACCTGTACCACATGCATTACAGCACAGCTGATTTACATGTGGCACCACCCAGAAAATTTAATATAAGGCACTTCTTTTTATAGGATGCCATTACTGCTATCCAAATTGAATGTCTTATTTGTCTTGATTTTTTTTATTAGGTTCTTAAAATTATTAATACAACACGATCCTCAATAAATGTGTGTATGAGACTTCAGACCACTCATGCCATGCAAATCTATGATAATTACTTTTTAGAAGAAAAAAAAAAAAAACATACTCAGTCAAAATAATACTGGGAGTCATGAAGGAAATTCTCATGTAACCAAAGCGTTCATGTTACACACTGAATCAGACAGGGAGTCAGAAAATGAGCTCCGCTCAACATACCAGAGAGCAATTTCAGCGAAGTGAAAGGCTTCCGGGGATTAATTTGTAATGGATGCGTAGGTGTATAGAGAGCGCTTATGTTGTGATTGGTGGCGTGTAGAAGCAGGAGGCCCGGCAGCGCTGAGATCAGTGCTACACTGCTGCTGTCCTTCATCTGTCCTGCTCTGCCCACCATCAGCTCCAGAGTTTAGCCTCCATTACCAGCAGGAGCATTTTGAAAATCAATTCTGCGCCTCACACAAGATTCATTATGACCTTTAACGAACAACTCAGACTCTAAGCGTTACTCTAGCATTACTCAATTTAAACTAATATTTGTCCTCGATAATTCACAAATATGTTTGGCAGTTCTCCTTTTGCTGTCTATTTTGGGAACACCTGTACACCTACACTTTCAGGAAATGATCCAATTGCAAACCCATCATGGGGCAGCAGCACAAAGCTCAGATACAGCAATCAAGGATAAAACTTAAAAATGAAATTAAGAACTTCAGTTAATTATCATTTACCATGTGCAAGGTCACAGGGAACCTGGAGCCTATCTGAAAAACTGAGGTGGATGGGCTACAGCAGATGAAAACGACAGCAGGTTCCAAGGACGGAGATCCAAATCTATACTGGCCACCAAAACTGGCTAGGTAAAATTTGGAAAACCTTGGAAAGCTGCTAAGAAACAGAGACGAGGTTTAAAACCGTAAAAAAAAAAAAAAAAGGTATCCAAAATGTAGGGGCAGTAATGGCTCATATGGTTAAGCTTCTGGTTACTGTTCAGAAGGTCAGGGGTAGCAGCCTCAGCAACACCAAGCTTCCACTGTTGAGCCATTGAGGAAGGGCTCATAACCCTTTTTTGACTCCAAAGTCTGGTTGAGTCCAAGAGGTATGGATCTAATCAGACATGGAGGCCAATGGTTTCTGAGCAGGGAAGTAGACTGTTGTTTAGACGAGATCAGCGCTATTAAAAAACCTTGCCAAAAACCTCTTTCTAGCAGGTACCAGGTAGATGCATACGACCACCTGCTGTATTGGAGAGTATAAATACACAAGTGCACCCGAGAACAAAGGAAAAATATAATGTGAATGCCAAACAGAGGGGGAGTGGGGAGGGGGAGCTGTTGTTCCTGGCCATGGTACAAATCAATCAGGCCTAATGTATAAACGTCCCTATCTGCTCCGGGGAGCTGCATCTTGGCCGACCCTGCTCTCTGACATCAGCTTCCTAACTGGGATACGCGGGAAAAAAAAATTCACTGCACTATAAGGTAGATGTGATGAATAATTGGATCTTAATCTTAATGAGCTCAAGTTCTTGGATAGAAAAACAGGCATAATCCTAATCAATTGACCTTGTAATCAGATTCCGGCTGTCAAAATGTCCAGGATGTCCTCTGGTGTGGCAGTCGAATTAAATAGATGATTTAAATGGACTTTTTAGACACTTCAAATTGAAATGCATGCAAGAGAGAAACCCAGAGCTCTTTGCAGTTTTTAGCTTTTAACCACATAGAAAAGAAGATATCAAAACTGCCCGATTAGAAGGGTTTCCCCCCCCAGACTGCCACACAACGCTGGTAATCGTTAAATGCCTCTTTATGTTACTGTTAACCTGAAACAGCTGGAAGCAGCCACCTCCTGTACCAGCTGTGTCTGTTGCCATGTTTAGTTGATAAACTAATTGCAGAATAGTGGTGAGAATACGCGAGATGGCTGTGGAGAGAGAGGGGGATCTCAGCGGGATTCCTGTCTCTCAGTCAGCGGGAACAGGGCGGCAGGAGATCACTCTCTGAACGACAGCAGGAAATGCTTCAGCAGTTCATCTGCCCCAAGAAACTGGCTGAGCCACAGAGCTGCCGTGTCATTGTTCCTGTTAGTAACAGCACCTCCAGACGTAGTGCTCATATAGAAGAAAGTGTTGGCTAGTCTGCACCACGTACAGCAAATCAGATACGCAAATGAATTTCAGATACCCATATTCCCATATTCAAGCTATATTGGCATCCAAACCTTTCACCTTAGTCCTGATGTGACTAAAGTGTCAATCATTCAATTAAACACTTTCTTTTCTCTTTTAAATCACATGGATGAGTTTAGTTTATTTCTACAACAGAACACGAACATGAAGCCTTTTATAGCATGTGCCAGACAGCACTGGGGGGAAAAAAAAACTGTTTCAAACATTTGAAAGAAAGGAAAGGCAGTAAATTTGACACCATATGTTCCTCTGACAGAACCATGTTTCCCTGGAAGCAATCTGTCAAAGCTAATAAACCCTGCAAGTGTCCCGTCTGATCCCAGCCACTTTCAAATGACTCTGGATTTATAAAAGCATAGTTTCCTGATTGCTCATCAACAATGAGGGATGCATACCTGAATGACTTAAAAACCAAGAAGGTTGAGAAATCAGCAATTGAATATGATACAATATGATGCATCAGAGGATCATTCGTGACTAAAAACGGACATTTTGACTCAAACGGGGATCGCAAGTTTCATTCCCGGGTGATTCTACAGCCATCTGTACACCCAGGAGTCGAGAGAGCAGATTGGTTGTGATCTCTTGGGGGGAGGGAAGGATGGTACACTCACACTCTCACATCAATCATTGTAACACTAGGTAACTGTGGGTGTCTGTGAGCGTCAGACAAGTGGAAGAGGCGGATAGCACCGAAAGCTGCGTTCAGGTGGTATCTTAGAAGCAAACATGTCAGTGTCTTCACCCTCCCTGGTGGGTAGCTGTGGTGGATGAGTGAGTGCCGTAAGAGGCAGACGGGAATTGGACAAGTTAGGGAGAAAATAGAGGGAAAACTGCAATAACTTGCAATAACTCCCAGCCAGGTTCCTGTAACGTGTAAGTGGTGTTGGTGAATGATTGCGTGTTCAGTTCCCACAGACAGATGCGTCTCTTCCGCACGTTGGTGACAAAGTTATCCGGTCATTTTCAACAATCTGGCGTTCCACTCGCTGAATGTTCTTGGGATCGTAATTCACGGATGCATAGCCTTCTTTAAAACGTTTGCACCATTCAAATGTTTTACTGCCGCAAAGAGTCTCATCACCAATGTCAATCGTTTTTTTATGTCTTCATTCACAAGAAATTTCATTACGACACCCTTTGTAGAGTTTCTTCCAAACCGTGGCAGTGACCGTGACCAGTTGAACCAGTCGTGTTGTTCTGCATGAAGTCCTCGGCACAGACAGCTTTCACACCTGATGTCAAATGTGCCAAAGATTGGTCGACATAAACCACAGATCACTGGATGAAGTAGGATCAGGAACCCTATCTCTGGAACGTTCAGACTTGACGATTTCACAAGAAACTCTGAGCTCAAATGAAAATTATTAAAATGACAAAAGGGCACGTGTCAAAACCTATAATATACATAAAATGTTATTGGCCAATTACTAATTACTAATAGGATTCTAGTCATTCAAAACAAATCTGCACTTAGACCTACACTGGCTTTTAACATCTTTAACAACCAATCAATTAATCAATCATGAGATTTAAAATTGGACTCATCCTCACTTCCATGAAATTCATAAAATTCCTCCATGCCATGCTCTGTGGCTAAACTATCTACAGCTGGATTTGGCAATAGGATTTGCGTCATCCGGAAATGAAAAGTTTCTCAGTAATCTTCAGTAATTGATTTGTCCTGGTCAGGGCTGCGGTGGATTCTGAAACTATCCTCGGAACGCTGGATGTGAGGAGGGAATACACCTTTGCCAATACATTTGCAATCATGTTGAGGACGTGGGAGGAAACTGGCAAACAGAAGAAACCTCGCACGGACATGGGGAGAACATGCGAATTTCTGTGCATTCAACATCCCGAACTCAAGACCTGTGAAGTAGCGATGATACCCGCTGTGCTAGCATGCCATAGCCCTTTAAATTGATGCTTCTAAAAAAAAATACGCCTTCAAAACATTTCAACAAATACTGATGAGTGAAGCATGGACTTAACATTTTGAGAGAGGTCATTCCCAAAGCAAAGCATTCTGGAAGCTGGGCCGGGAGCAACTGGCATGACTGCTACAAATCTCTTCATCTTCTTTGTCTAACTAGATCATTCTCTGCTGCCAAGGTTTCAATGAAAACCGAGAATGAAACTGAACCGCTCAGAGGAGAAAAGTCTCCATTTCAAACTAATCATTGCTGCAAGGGCTGTCCACAAATGCACACAAAACAATATCTGAAGCTTTTGACCCGCATCTCCATGATTTTATGCACACCGCTGCTGTGATATGATTTGCTGATTGCGTGAATAAGCAGGTGGACAGTATCCTAGGCTTTTATTAAGCTTTCATGGGAAATGGTTGTGCGAAGTCCTACATGGTAAAAAAAAAAAAAAAAAAAAAAAACCTGAAAGTAAAAAAAAAAAATAAAAATTTTTTTACAGAAACGCACAAAGAAACAAATCATATGCAAAAAGAAGAACTCTGCAAAACTGTCCCAGAGCACTTGGATTTGCAACACGTTTACATAATGTTCGTGTTTTCTATGTTGTATGCATTTTGTCCCTAGGCACCACCACAGAAATGCCCCTCTCTTATGTACAGTGTAAAACTAAACCAAATCAAAAGCATACACTTTGGCCTGGTTTAAAAGGCATGAGCGTCCTAGCCAGCATATCCATTATTAACTTTCATTTGTTTTTATTATTACAATTGTAGCAGTTAGAGATTGGAGGGGTTAGATATTGATTCAGTTATGAATCATGTTTCCTTTGTGTGGCGATTCATGTACTGCTACACTGACTCCAAAATAGATTTTTTAAAATTATTATTATTAAATCTATAATAGAGATGCAGCGTTCGATTGGCCAGTGACCACATTTTTATATAGTATTATTAATTACTATAGTCATATTATTTACTACAATATTTTTGCCTAGTTTTCAGTTTGATTGGCCAAGAAACACATTTTTATTGCAATACATTATTAAAAATCTAGGCATCTCGGGCTAGTATTAGCCTTTAAATGGACTATAGTGTTAAACAGATCAGTGCGATTTAACCGATTATGCAATTTAATTTAATTCAACTAAATGTTTTTTCAGTCTTTGATTCAGAATAAATTATCACATTCCAACTTATTAATGTAAACTTTGAACTGTTAAATTCACTAAAAATATATATATTTTCTTAAAAACATACTACAGTCTCTGCAGGAAATGCAAACCACTTCCAAGTTCAACATTTTGCGAGGAATAGCGATATCTTCTGCTTCTACTTCTATGCTTATAGGTGGTTGATGAGATTGCACCACCTATTGGCCTGGAGTATGACACAGAAGATAATTTTTTTTATTTTTATGAGATATGACATTTAAAAAAATTCAACATTAGTTACACAGTGCTTAAAGTGCTTATTTGATACTTTGCATAGTTTTTAATAAGGGGAGGTGGTGCCTCACGCAGGTGAAGTGTTGGTTGCTGGTGGGGGGTTCAAGCCCTGCCACTGTCAGGTCACCACAGTTGGGTCCTTGGACAAGACCCTTGACCCTACGCCTCATACAACCCAGCCAATGCATGCAGTGCTGGTCGCAAGCCTGGTTAAGTAATTCGGAGATTTGCGGCATCCAGTGTAAAACATGTGCCAGATCTCGCGGATCAAATGATCCGATGTGCCGAGCCCCAGGAGAAAAGAGACAAGGTCTATTTTAAAAAAGAAGTTTTAAATACTTTCAAAACCTAAAAGAAATATCGCTGCTTGAAATAAAAATCTGATAATAAACATTGGTGCTTTGGAAACAAACTAAAATGAAAACTGCAGTGCCTAAGAAGCGAATTGAATCAAATCATGAGTCAACATACAGTACGATTCACAGCCTTAGTAATGAAGCATGGCAGTTCATGTAGTTCATTCATAGGCAAAAAAAGAAGAAAAAAAGAAACAAACAATAGTGATAAGCCATGAGGCATGCCAGATAATCACGAGCCTGCCAGGAATAAACAAAGCAACACTAAGCATTCATTACACAAAACCTGGTCCGTAAAACACAGAAGAAAAAGATCGATTTGCATAAAACAAATAAAATTTTAACAGTGTTTATTGTAAAGAAATTTTTTTTTAGTGTTTTAAAAAAAATTATATATCACATCATGATCTACAACTATAATATGCAACTGCTAAAACTGAGAAATAAGATCTTCAGTATACTCTTACTAATATACTATTTCACCGGTGTTGGGGAGGAAGTGGCGCTGTTTATCTAATTCCAGGTTCAATACACAGGACAGCCTCTCACACCTGTCTCTATAACCATATCATCATACAAGTACCCATATGGGTCAAGAGCTTCAGATAATATTCCCTTCAAACATCAGGAACATGATATCTCGGGTATTTTGCCAGTACTGTGGTTATTGGTGCCAGAAAAGCAGGTTCGACTATTTCCAGAGTCTCCAGATCTCCTGGGATTTTCATTTTCATTTCAACAGTCTCCAGAAATTCAACTGAATGGGCCGCTGAGGACGGCTTTGCAGGTGGAAATGTCTTGCTGATGACAGAGATCAGAGGTGAACGGCCAGACTGGTTCTAGCTGACAGCTACCTCGGATAAGCTGAATGATCTCTGAACACACAACGTGTCGAAACCCAAAAGACAGATGATCTACAACGGCAGAAAACAACGCCAGGTTCCACTCGACAGCCCAGAACAAGAACCTCAGGCTATAGGAGACACAAAACTGGACAGCTGGAAGATTGGAAAAATGTGGCCCCGTCTTTTAAAAGTAAGTACACCCCTGGCATTGAATGTTTTGGCAACTTTAGATAAGTGAAAAGACTGACTTTCTCTCTCGAAAATCAACTGGGAGAAATGTTTGCCCATTGTTCCATGCAGAATTCTCTCAACTGTGAAATGTTTGAGGAGTTTCTTACACATTTAAAATTCCCCCATAGCATTACAATGGGATTCAGTTCTAGGGATCGGACTAGATCTTCTCAGCCGATTCCCTGGTTAATGTATTTATGCTGTTGAAAGGTCCACTTCTTCAGCGGCAACTTTTTGACCCTACATTCTCTGTAAGCACTTTTCTGGTATGAAAGACAATTCATAGTCGATCCTGTGAGTTTAAGTTGAGAAAGGTTTAAGAAAGGTTCTGAGGCAGCAAAGCAGCCCCAAACCATAAGATTTTCAACACGGTGCTTTACAGTCGCTATGCTGTTCTTCTGATCAAATGTCGTCTGTGGGTTTCCGCCAACATGCCCCCTGGTACTTTGATCAAACATCTCTATATTTGACTCATCTTAGATAGCATGTTGTTCCTGAAGGCATAGTCCTACATTTGTCTAGATATCCCTAACCAAGTTTAGCATTGCCCAGATGTTCTTTTTGAGAAAGCAAAGGCTTCCTCTCCTAGCACTCCTCACGTTCTAATCCTTTTCTAATACTAGAAGCAGGCAGTTTTACATTAACATTGGCGAAAGGAACCTGCAGATCCTGCGATGAAAAATCTTGTGCTCCCACAGACTTCTTTTAGTATCTTATGGTCTGTTCTGAAAGATGGCTTGGCAGTGGTTTAAAATCTTCTCCACTTGCAGATCATCTTCCGGAGAGTGTAAGGATTGATTTCCAATATTTGAGAAATCTTCTAAAAGCCCATCTCAGGCTCAAAGGCTCTCCAACCATCTTTCTGAGGTCCTTAGAGCTCTTTTGATTTGGGCATGATAACCTAGACTTCAATAACAAAGACTAAACAATGCCAGATATGTGAGGCTTAAATAAGACGGCTTCCTCACGGATATTCTCTCTCTCTCTCTCTCTCAACCTCATTTTCACTTGCAACATTCGAGGTACTGATGTAGGCTTACTGTCTACCTTATCAGGACCACATATATACCTGTGTTTCCGAAACGGTTGATCTCCTGGGAATTTCACACACAGTGGTCCCTGAGTTTAAACAGAATGGCGTCAAAAAACATAAAACATCAAGCGAGTGACGGTTCTGGAGTAGAAATGGCTGGGCGATGAGAGGTCAGAAATCGATTCCAGTGGATTTAATCACGCCTTACAACTGTGGTGAGCAGAAAAGCAAGTCCGCACGCACGAAACATCAAACCCTCAGTTGAAGATTTGAGATCAAATTGATCTTTGACTGCCCAGTACTGGAGGCTTTCCATCACCAGTACTAAGGAAACATCATTTTGTCAAAATCTTACAAATCACACTTCCTCAAATAACCTAGTTTAATATAGCACTCGAATGCTGCATACAGACATTTATAAAGCAAACACAATGAAAACTGATGAAAAAAAAAGTTCACAGCTGATTTCATTTACCCTAGATCTCTCTACATTATATAATCTGCTCATTCAGCAAAAAAACAAAAAAAAACAAGCAATATCACAAGACACTTCACATCTTTACACAAGCAAGGTTTACTTCACAGGCATATGCTCGCTCAGAACTTCATTGCAAGTAAAAAAAAAAAAAAAAAAGTATTTCTGCAGGACCTATAAATCCTGAACCCATGTGATCTCACACAAACACATCACTATCTTAGACAAGGACAGAAATGCCCCAGGACAACTATTTTATGAGCAAACAAAGGTCAGAATTTCAGACACTCCTGCTTCTCATATGACTTCCTGGGATAAGTATTTCAGCACTGCGCCATCACTTAGAACAATACGTGCATTAACCAGTAGAAAACTGGGAGAAAAACAATCCATTGCACAGCAAAATACACAACCTTTACATTTTAAAATGTGCATGATTTGGGTGTCTTCTTCGAGTCAACGGCCCTTACCTACAATACACAGCTAGTAGGACGGATTCCTGAGCAAGCTGTAATTAGTGGCTTATTGTATGCAAGGAAGAATACTTCCTAATCATAGTGCAGGATGTGAGATTTAGAGGGAATCTAATTAAAGCCGACAGAGTGTGGTAACTATGAAAGGTGGAACGGAGGCAAGTTTGCATTTTTACATTACTTCCAGAAAATAAGAGAGAAAAAAAAAGCTAACAGCAGCATTTAAGATTCATATATATATAAACAAATACATTCTATATGACGGTGGCACATCGGTATACGAACGCCCCACCGTGTGAACTCTCACCCGAGTCTATGGAAAGCCAAGCAAAGCAAGTTTCCTTTTTTTTTGCATTTTGTGCAAGATTTAGTGATGTCATAGCACCATGGGTCCCATGAATGTTATGAAGCACATCAGCAACAATAAAACTGAGCCACTTATAGTTTTGTTTTTAAAGCAGCTAGCGCCAAGCAGAATGATAAATTAAGGTTAATTGAGGTTTAATGTCTATTTCACATTTTACTCCATTTACATGTCTTCTTTAAATGTTTTCATTGCCTTAAATTGCAAAAATATATTTATAGTGTTAGAAATTGGTCATTGTTTTGGGTGGCTGGAACGGATTATCTACTTTTACATTATTTCCTATGGGAAAATGTGTTTTGCAATAACAAATTTTGCCTTAAGAACTCGCCTCCAGGATGGATTAAATTCGTATGCTGAGGTACCACTGTGTGTGTGTGCGCGCGTGTGTAGATATATTATATATTATATGGTTGGCTAGACCTTCTTTCTAAAAGAAGCAGCAATCATGGCAAGCCAAGCCAAGTAAAACACCTCACCATTTTCATTGAATCATGCTATTTTGACTCTAATTTGAAAAGACCTGCTTATTAATAAATGTGTTATTACTAATCCTTGCATCTAACGAGGCTTGAATCGGAACTCAATGCCGATGTCGACCATGACAGCGATCGAGTCAAGTACAACGCTCAAGTGCTGACCACTGAAAAGAAAACAGATTATAGTTGTCAGTTTTCAGCTTCCTAGCAGTAACATTCAATATCTACAAGCTCTGACTTATTTCTGCCTTAACTAATGGGATAGCTAGAATAAAAGAGGGTGGGTGGGGAGGTACTCAAGCACATTTCTTTCTGCAGACTGGGGTAATGCTGTTGCATTTCTTTTGATATACTCAGAATAAAATACACTACAGCGCTCTCGAATTCTCAAACTGGAACGGTCACAAAGTGTTCATTAACTTAACAGCAGTGCTGTCAATAGTCCAGGCTGTACAGAAAATCATATTTTACATATTAACGTACTTGTTCCAACGCTTTATCATGTCTATAGTACTTTCTTGTCGATTAAAAAAACGTGTGGACTTGATAATGTTTTCTGTAAGGAGATTTTGAATTATTTTTCAGGGTTCTCCAGCATCAATGCTTTGTAAAACAGAATGAAAAGTCTTCCAAGACATTTTTGTTTTAGCTGAGAAAAAGAAAAGAAAAAAAAAACTCCTCTCTTTTTTATTTAAATGTTATATAGACTTTAAGTGATAAGAGGAAGTAGCTATTTATTCCAGATTTTCCATTTATTCTAACTATACAAATACAAAGTGGTTGCTTAGTGGTTAGCACTCTCTCTTTGCACCTCCAGGGTCTGGGTTCGATTCCCACCTTGAGTCAGTTTGCATGTGTTCCCTGTGCTTGGTGGGTTTCTTCCCACAATCTAAAGACATGCAGATTAAACTAACTGGCATTCCTAAATTGTCCGTAATGTGTGAATTTGTGTGTGAATGTTGACTGGTGCTAGCCACGATCGTAAAAATGGGAATAAATGAAATAATTGGGAATAAGTACAATAAATACATTACAATAAATAAAATACTATTGACCTCCACGGTCCCTAGATGGATGGATTAACTTTCACCTCACGTCTCCAGGGTTGGGGGTTCGGAGCCCACCCCCCTGGGAGAGTGAGGGCGCATGTGCTTGACCCTCCACATGATAAGTGGTATAGGTAATGGATGGCACAGTTAAACACTTAACACAAGGATGTACAGCTTTCAGAAACTAGATATTATAAATGCCTGTTTTGGTTCCATTCAACTTTTAGACTAAATGCTTTTCCAGCATGTGACTGAGCGTTGAAGGGAAGGCTTACAAAGGAGAGCATTAAAAATACTGAATTACTAGTGTATTATAAGCACATGAAGGACTAAGATGCTAAAAAAACCTCGAAAATCATCTTTAAAAAAGCCATCTTAGTTTTTCAGAGCAGGTGCTGTACATCAATCCAATAGAGCAAGGACAACAGAAGCCTTGTGTGTGTGTGTGTGTGTGTGTGTGTGTGTGTATATAATATATATATATATATATATATATATATCTTCCTGCTTTGTTACGTTCGATCAAAACAAGACTATGTGAATTATTATCCATGTATACATGCAGCACTGTTCATGGGATGAGAGACGAATGCAAATGTGATACCAAGTTCATAATGCAAATGCACACAAATTTGCCTTCAAGCTTCTTTCTGACTCTGACAGACGGACTGGAATCCGTGGGAGGGAAGCAAACAGCTCCATCAATGCACTGCTGCGGTAATCCATCCAACGGGGGCAGAACAATCAGCCAGTCAATAATTGTATAGTGAAATAGATCTCAGATCAGCTCTTCTCTTTTCTCACTTCTCGGTGAAGAAAGCAGGCACCCGACAACCCTGGAGCCGCCTTTGTCCATGCATATACGCTGTATCGGGACGAATCTCAGAGCATCTTGCAAACTGACGGAAAATATTCGACATGTAAATTATACATCTATTGCACAACTGAGGTGCTTCGTACTTCCGAGGGGAAGCCTCCGATCAATCGAACGCTTTTCAACTTGTGTAATTTCAGCTCTAAAACAGATCATCCTCGGGCATTTCATCCGATATCCGATCCACAATGCAAGTATTGACGTGCTCTTTGTTAACAGCAGTGTGAATAGTGTGTATTCAGTGAGGGCTTACAATGGGCTGGAGAGCAGCTGTCATGTTGCACAACCACGCCATGCCACGCCACGCCACGCCACAACACACCGGAGCGCACCACACAATGCAGGCTGCACCGCCGATCGCTGGCTTTAACTGTTTACTTTCAGTCATTGTGTTCTCAAGGTGCACAAGATAAACAGGATACTCATGCACTCGGTGTGTTTACATAACCCTCGGGGTGCTTTCATGCCCATTCGTCCATTTGCAGAATCTGATAAAGGTGAAATTGATTCTTTTGGTTCACTTGGTATATGGTGCAATCAAGTTTCACACTGAACAGAATTAAATGGAGGGAAAAAAGGATGGCTGATAAAGTGATGGAAACTTTGGAGAAGGGGGCATAAAGACAACAAATAAACTAGACGAAAGCGGTGCACTGAACCCTGTGTTTATTTCCCTTTTAGTTCGATGGTCCAGATATCCAGAGTAAAATCCTTGAATGCACGACATAAAACCAAAACAACCACACGCTTATACTATGACGGCAGACTCACGAGGAATGCATGGGTAATGGAAGACAATTTGTCTTTCAATTTTTAACTGCCAAGAGAGTTTCATCCTGGAAGATGCTCATGAAATCAAGGAATAAAAAAAAACAAATGCAATGATGTGATAACCTGGCCATTCAGGTCATCAGCCGTCTTCATTTTAGTGCCACATAACATTGCTATTGCCGATTCTAGACCTGAGTCCAGAGGCTTGTACAATGGGCACTTCATGAACTTCTTACCCTCACGCACCCATCACTCTGAAATAGATTCAATTTGGACTCATCAGACCATATGAACTTTTCCCATTTCTCCAGAGTGCAATCTTTAGGCTCCCCCGCACGTACGGCTCTCGCATGAGACGTCAGACCTGATGCGAAACCAAACTGGTCACTATATGTTCTGGAGATCTGTCTGCGGTTTTACAATGCCAGAAAAGTGTTGTACAGGGGAACTGCCACAACACACCTGGATCACAGTTTTATTAGTTTTCCACTAACAAAAAGAAAAGAGAGACTTGTGGTTATCAGCCATCTAACAGGGAGAAGAGGCTAATCGTAGACAAAGATGAGCCCCCATTGTGATCACTGGTGCTTGTGTAGTGACCATTTTCTCTCAGGTAGCATCATCATGAAATAAATACTCAGTAAATTCAACCCAAACATCCCATATACATGATGTAATTGTATTACCTTTACTAATTTGGAGTACATGCAGGTTGTCATTTCGTTCACATTATTAAACTTCTCAGGATATTCACTTAGCATCTGACATGTTTTTAACGTTAAAGTGTAAATTAGGACAATTTGGTCAGACAACACGGATTGACAGCGAGTGACAGGTGAATAAGCAAGTACGGAGATCAATAGATCAGAAACGGGCAGGTTTTAATAACGGGATGTAAACTAGGCTCATATTCTGCTTAATCAGTGGTTAGATTTGATGGATGGTAGTGTAACAGTAAATCGCACCTGATGAGAGAGCTGTAAATATCATCGTATCGTAAATCTGCCAATGCACTGTCCTTGAAAGTGTTGTAAAGGACAGCTGGAGTCTGATAAAGATCGTTAATATAAAATGAAAGTTTCTCGACATGCAGCGTTATCTGCTCTTTTGTCGTGTGCTCAGTAAAATCTGAGAGCATAAATTCAGCCAGCGATTCATCATTTGGCTTAGTGGCAGAAATGATTACCAGACAAAATGTTCTGATTGTGGTTCACAGGTTAGCAAGAGCTCTATAAACTGCATTTTTGCAGCGCACTAGCTCGGTCCTTTGCCGCAAAAACCCACAAACACATGACATGTTATGTTCATTTCCAGCATTCAGTTTTATTCAGAGCGAATCGCTTTTAAGTGGTATGAGAATTTAACAGGAAGCAGGGGGCGGATGGGAGTCATCACTCCATGGGATATCACCACAACACCTACTGTAGGTGCTGATTCGATAAATATTGCAATTCTTTAAGTACCTCAATTTTATAAACCTCCTGATTCAATATTATTTACTGATAAATTAATAAAAAATTATCAATATATTTGTTAAAACCTTTTTAAAAAGTTGCCATAACTCAAAGATTTCATGCCTCAGCCTTGTTCAACAGCGTCACAACTAAATTGAAAATGAGTAATTCGATTACAAAAATGATCTTCTGCCTCGAAGCTTTTTGTAATTAATTGTAAAAGCGTGCGTTATGTTTTTGGCGCAATTATTTGTTCGGCGTGACACAGCGCGCTTCCGGATGCAAGCCGCCAGTGAACACAGACGAAGAAGAAGCGCTTACGTCACCCACAAAGCGTAAGGAGACGCAAACAGTTAGCTGGGCATTGATTTGAGGGAGCGCTCTGTTGCGGGCTGCAAAATAGAAGGGAGCGATAAAATTATCAGCGAGCCAAGAGAAGAAGAAAGCAGCAAGAAAGTTTTTTTTTTTTTTTTAATACCTTTTTTGTTGTTGTTTTTGCTTCTAAGAAAAGGTTTTAAGAATAAGAATGTATGGACATGCACTTAATTCACCTCAGTCAACTTTAAGCTATTCCTTGTATTGTGAATAATGACAATGCTTATTTTTGATAAAATGCTGTATGCAGTTAAAAAATAAAAGTTTTTTTTTTTTTTTTATAAAGAAAGCCAATTAATATTTGTTTCTCTTATATATTTAACATGTAAAAAAATATTTTAAAAAAAGTTTAATTAAGCAAAAGAGCAAACGTACATTTTATTCGATTACTCAATTAATCAACAAAAATTTTGGTAGAATACTCGATTACTAAAATATTCGATAGCTACAGCCCTAATATAGTCCATTCCTTATTACATTATTTTTCCTCACTTAAAAGCCGATGGCAGCATTTAAACGAATAAAAGAGTTTAACATTTAACTTAAAATTAAATTGAACAAAAAGCTACATATTTAATGAGCAGCACAATCTGTCATCCTGCATAATTACTATTTCTAAACACACTTTAGAACAACATAAATAATTCACTCCTATCACATGGGTTGAAAATGTCCAAATAGTTTAGAGTGTACCAAAAAAGGGTAATGTTTTAACACCTCAAATGCCTCCAAAGTATCAACATTTGACTTGAAAATCGACAAAATGAAGCTGGACATGCGCGGCTTCTAACATGCACAAGTTTGGGCTTATGGGGTTTCGAGACTGGTGTAAGCGTGTGTAATGACTAATTTGCTCACACAGTTTGGAGAAAAAGGCAGATCGGAGGTTTTTAAACACGCAGGATTTATGATAATGACAAACAAAATGCGTTTCTGTTGCACCACTCTGAAGCTTATGTGCACGGTACAGAATGGGTTATATCCAAGGTTGATCAAGGCCAATCAAACTGAAAACCAGTATATATAAAATCCATTTGAAAGTTAGCTTTGAGATATGTGAATCGCCACACAAAAAAAATTGAGATTCCTAATAATAAATTTTTCCCTCCATTTCTCGGAAGCAGACAGTGTGCACCTTAAGTTGATGCTACTAAACTTGGGTAATCAGTTTAGTAGCTGTAAAATCTGTAAGATCATCACGATAGCAACCCATAAGGCAAGTCAAGTCACAAACTTTATGTCCTGCAGTTAAGTTAATTCAGAGTCAAATGGCTCTCACTGCAATCAAACTGATCTGAGAACACTATGCTCAGACAAACTCTGATCAGTTTAGTGGCTTGCATCTACAAAAATAAATAAAAATAAAACATAAATTAAATAAATCAATTAAAAGCAAGTTGATGATAGCATCCCATAATACACGATACCGCACAATACCTTGCTCACTGCACTTAAACCTTGCTAAAGTTTGACTGGAAGCAGGCGGCGGTCACCTTGCTCAGATGGTTATTTTTGCTCGTGTCTAGGTGTAATTGTAGTGTTCTGACCTGCACGAAAGAACTGCGCCAAAGTGGAAAGTGCAATTGCTACTGTATGTGTGTGAAATGACCCAAAGAATGAAGCACACATGACACTCGACTGATAACAGCTAATAAAAACAATGAACATAGTCCTACAGAAAGTAACCAGTGACCATAAACCCTTACGCAGCTAGTTAGAGACGTACACCCTAAGAAAATACATGAAACCCCATTCATGAATCTAAAGCATGAGAATCTCATTTGGAACAAATGATTGAATGATTCACACAGCAATCCACACCACGGCTGCACTCTTTGGCAAGAACACTACTACCGAGATTGAAGTGAAAATATTCAGGGAACACACCCTGAGACAGTGCCATGGTTACAATCATTCAACAAATCATGTTCTGACAGTAACAGGAAAACGTGTCATTCTTATTTCTTAATTTATTCCATCATTTGGAAATCATGCTATAAATATCTCATGCTACACTTTTTTGAGGCATCAAGGATCTAGTGATATTACGGTGATAATCATATAATCAAATTTGGATCATTATATGTTTTAGGAGAATTAATAATAATGATTGTATCATTCAATTCGTGGACTAGAGAGATAGTATCGGTGAAATGGTTAGGGTTAGGTTAACTACTTTCTTTTTATTTCTCTACCTGTGCGTCGCTCAGCTGACACGGCATTCACAGGCTCACAGGACTGATTTTCCTGTGATGTCAGTGCTCACGCTCCATTTAGAACAAATTTGATTTTACGAATGCTGTAGTTCTTCTTCTCACTACCTTTTTGCGGTGGCATCTCTCCGATTCTAGCACCACATGGCACAAAATGCACCTGCCCTTATGAGGTGTCTCTGGGTGTTACCTATGCTAAATTACATGGTAAGCTTATGCAACGTCAATTTAACATCACATGGGATTCATCGCTCAGATCACTCAGGTGCATCAGGCACTCATCGCTCTCATTTTTTTTCTTTAACAGAAAATTAAAAGAAAATGTAAGAGAATGTTGCTGCATGTCACAAAACAATAGAATCAAGATAATTTTTTGGTTTGAACATCATGCTCTCACTCCACATAAATCTGTGCACCTACATGATCATATACTGTGTCATCGCAAATGCTTATTGTATTATTTTTTCATTATTAAATTATTATTAATAATTATTGTTTATCAATATATCATTATTATTAATAATTATTTTTATTAATATATTATTATTATTATTATCATCATCATCATCATCATCATCATCCAGCCTTGTGGGTTTAAACATAAATGTCGTTAACGTTTTCCAGCCGTTTAATTTAGCAGAATCTAAGGAATATTTTACCTGGCATATTCAAAAATCATTTGAAAATATTACAAAGCAATGTTTCAAGTTTAACACCGGATTTTAGTGCACTGTCAAACATGACTACAACATCCTCTCTGCAATCTACCTCGTTTTCAAGCAGACGATATAATAACACCCCTTACCCATTACCTTAAAAGATGGTGCGCTACATACCAGCATTAAACACTAGTTAAGAAGCCATGGAAAATGATCTGAAGCTCTAATGCATAGAGATTCAAAGCAGCGTGTGTGGCTTGTGTTTCATCGCACCGCGATTAAATTTCGCCATTCCGCACATTCCTCTGCTGTTTCATTTCGCAGAGCACCGTATTAAATGATACCCCTCTCCCCCCCCCTATTAAACACTGGTAAGATTTTTGAAGAAGAAGAAGTGATGCTTCTTCACTTAAAACAAAGATAATTAACATCACCCTAGAGTGACCTTCATAAAGCGGTTTCTGTAGAACAGGTTTATGATTAAATCCTTTCAGGGGTTTTCATTTAAGTGTATGGATTGCATGAAAGCCTCATCAGACGCTACTCAGTCGGTAGAGTCGTGGGCAAGTGCTAGTGCAATTGCATCATAAAAATGCGTACATAATACATGAGCTCATGTCATGTGGCACCAGTTTTAGACATGGGCAACAGCCTTTTCTGTGAAGAAGTCATAGAAAAAGATAAACCATGTCTATCTCAAAGCTGATAAACAAATTAAGAAATGCATGAATCAGGGAAAAGTCCTAAAGGTGCTAAGATGGTCACGAAAAAAAACAAAAAAAAAAAACACTTGTTGACCAATCTGATTCTAGAATACAAGTTAGTAGAAGCTTCCTTTAACAGCTCGATTCTGATAATGCGTTACTTGAATGGATAAAAGCAACAGGCAGCTGAATACATGTCAGTGGAACTGGAAATGTGCTGAGTGGACTACATTGTGGAGAACAAATCAATGCGAGTCTGTTCCAGCAAACAGCTGATTGTACAATCTCACAGTAATACAGACCATATGATGCTGCTGCCATTCTAATCATTCACATTCACTGCATAACTTCAGACTGTGCAGCTCAAATATGACACATTGGACACAAAGTACCCCAATCAGCCACAGCACTAACACCACCACAAGATGAATTGAATAACCCTGATTATAAATTACATCCCAGTAAACTGGTGACGGGATCATGAGCACCCATGGCTTGTCTATGCCTACGGGGAGCAAAGACCAGCGGGTCGGGTCAGATCCAAAAGAAAAGCCCATGCAGCACATAATGCTTAAAAAAAAAAAAAAAAAAGTTAATATGCAGCGGTGGTATTAGAACACCCAGTGCATCATAGCTTTCTGTGTACGAGGCTCAGCAGGCAAGGGAGTCAAGGTTGTTAATCCGGCCTTCAAATTCCATTCTTCACAATAGACATGACTGATTTGGATCATGGCCAGGAACGATGGCTCCTTACCTCCCCATATACAAGATCACAAAATTACATGAGAGTCAGCAAAGATGAGTGAATGAATGGAAACCTGACTCAAAGTGTTGCAACATACCAATGTAAAAATGTACACTGACCTACACGACATTTACCAAGTAGTAAAATTTTTTAAAATTTATTTATCCAGGTCATTTAAAATAGATTATTCCATGTGACCAAATGATGCATCAGGACCACTATAGCTGCTCAATATGCTAGAGAGAAGAAAAATATTTTGTCAGTCCGTATCAGTCCACAGTTTATTCCAAGACCACCCTCTTTGTCCCTTATTGCCTAAGTGCTATGAAAATAAGGAGCACCTCTGACAGGCTGTTGCTGTACTCTGAACTTACACGAGCTGACTACTAATGCAATAGAGCGTCACCCTCTTTACAGCTGGAAGTTACCAGCTAGCAATCAAACTTGTAAACTAATTAACATCCGAGCACTAATAGGAAATGGGAATGTTTACCGGCTCCGTCTGGCATTTTTCTGACATTAGTTTATGTCCTGCTGCTTTTTTTACTCCAGCGCTTTCCATCTCTCTCTCTCTCTCTCGCTCGCTCTTCTCACCCTGTGCCGAGGTCATGCCACACTCAAGAAACAACAAGATATTTTATGTTTCAGAAAGGACTAAATAATGTGTATTTTAACAAGACTAAATATACTCAAAAGGTTAAAAATGTGCATAGAAGCAACACCAAATTATAACCTCACTCACTCATCGTCTATACCGCTTTATTCTTTATACAGAGTCGCGGGGGGCCTGAAGCCTATCCCAGGTTAGGGCATGAGGCAGGGTACACCCTGGATGGGGTGCCAATCCATCGGAGAGCACACACACTCACATTCACACACGACGGGGAATTTGGTAATGCCAATCTGCATGCCTTTGGACTGTGGGAGGAAACTGGAGTACCCGGAAGAAACCCACCAAGCACAGGGAGAACATGCGAGACCCGAGGCCGGAATTGAAAACATTGTGTATGCACCCTTGACAGACAAAGATTTGATGGTTTAAAAAAGTCTTGAAAAGAGGAACACCAAAGAGCAAGCCGTTGCATCGAGTGCTGGCAAGAAGGGTACCACTACTAAAAAAAGAAACCCACTCTTTGCCACAGAGTGCTAAATCATTCTTAAGATAAAGTACAATAAAGTAAGAAAAAAAAAAAGAGAGAAAATAACTGACTATTGGCAGCTTTGGAGTACAGAATACCTCAAATAGTCACAAGCTGTTACACATAGAGATCTTATACAATGATGTACACAAGATCTGACATGGAATTAAAAAAAAAAAAAAAAAAAAAAAAAAAACCCTCAGGACGCACATATAATTTGAGTATGTATTGCAAATGCTGCATCATACATTACATGTTTTTGGAAGGCATGCGAGTGGCATACAATTTAATACACACAAATTCAACACTGGTTATAGAGTTTGAACATTAGCACACGTTGTACTTTTCACCCCAACTTCTCTGAATTCACTGAACTGTAGAGCAAGATTATTTGTTCGCAGAGTTGCTCCGTGTGTATGTGTGTTTATGTGTGTAACATTTAACCGCCTTTGGTCAAAAACAAAAGCCATCACTGGTTTAGAAATCTGCTGTTCTCATAATCCATAAAGAAAGAAATGGGATGTTTAAGGGACGAAAGAATAAACAAGGATCAGTGGGCAAATGAAATCAACACCAGCAAGTTCCCAAATGGAGTTTGTAAGTAATACTACACCAGTCGATAGCAAACTTATCGACCGGGGAGTCCATCAGTAATGCTAGATGATGACCACGTTTCATATTACTGGCCTATATGATGTCATACTACACCGTACACTGTATATGGCACTAGCCTAATGTTTAATATTCACTAACAACATTACTTCGCTCTAGTTCTCAAAGTAGTTCGGTAGCTAATAGTCTGCACATATTATTCTTAATGTTTTTAATAACGTGACAACATTGTATCAGGTGATAGATGTTAGATATTATACAAGTTGCGTTCAAGTCAAACTGGGACTTGTGATGTCATTTCCCCTAAATGAAGGCATAAAACCGATTGGTGTTTACAGAAGACTTGAAGCACAGTACAATGATGAGACCATCAGCTGCAGTAAAACATTTTAAAGGTGCCCTTATGTCCGTGAATGACGATCCTGGGCGAGGTGGCTCGGAGCCCTCTGAATTCGTTCCCTTGAATATTCAGCAAGTGAAAATCCTTGACAATCGATGGACAACTTGTGGAAGAGGCACATCAAGTAGTGGGAACTGTACACACAATCATTTACCAACACCATTTGCACACACTTCCACAACTTTTGTACAGTCCTGTCCTCGCTCCAAGGCATTTCCACATGTTTGGGCGATTAAAAGGAGTTCCTGGGAGGCCAGCATTTTAGAAGTGAAACGGGCAGTCCGATCATGGCTCCAGCATACTGGGGAAAAAATTCTACCTTGATGGTATCTAGGCACTAGTGAAACATGGTGCATTAGTGTAGCTGGGGATTATATACATTTTGCTGTCATAAATGTGTTTTGTTAGTCTGACAATCAAAAGTCCAATGTACTTGTATATCAATATTTATTAGCAATATATAACTTTCATCTGTGCAAAATATATCAAGTGAGAATAAATCTCTACCTAAAGATAGCAACACAGCCCTGATCTAGACATTTCTCCTGTCTGTCTCTCTCACCTCTTTATCTGTACACTCTGCTCAAACACGTCAGCTCTCAAATCTTCAACTTTCATGCCCATACCACCACCATCAATCCACACCACCGTACTTGTCACCTCATATATTGCTAACTAGCTGAGCCTAGTCTCTGTTGTCACTCAACTGTATTATACTGCAGCTGCAATGCATTCAGAAACAGTTTGCTGTCTTCGATACATCCATGTTGTATTTCTCATTAATGTGACATTAAACGTCAGTGGAACCTGGTGAGAAAATAAGCGTTTGTTCTTTTGTTTTAGGAGCGAACAGTGAAACTCGATCGGTATCACTTAAGGGAGATCTGATTAAACAGTACTTTAAGTGCACTAGCAGTGTTCCCCTGTGACACCAGAGCACCACTAACTTGTGAAAGGAAAAAGGAAAATGTGGCACCAACCCAACAAAATTTGCACCCAAACAACTAAATATACCATAAATATTTCAATATAAACGATATGTGTTTGAGGGATGAGAGTGGAGAGCATTTTCTCCCCCCACCCCCCACCTTCACCTCACACCGACGTGTTACTTACTAAATGTTGTACAAATACAATAATTATCCATGTTTTCTAAATATATAGAATATTTAAAGAGATATGTTTTAAACAGAATAATGTGTTTAAAAACAACAAATAATAATAATAATAATAATAATAATAATAATACAGCTACACAATTAAATCACATAAAAATCGACCGCAATACGCACCTGTGCAATTATTTAATCGCAAAAGCCTGCAATTTATTATAACTACACATCGTCAGGAATTCATGCAGAGCTTATCAATAGTTTAAGCATTTTTAAAATAACTTTGAAGGTGCTACACAAATGCCAAAAAACATAATTTTAACATTATAGTGTGTGCCATTATTTGCTGTTCACCTAGATAAATATGGTACAATATGTTAAATAGTTGTAAATTGGCATAATCGAGGTATAACCTTTTTTTATGATATCATGCAGGCCAGTTGACTTTAACATGAGTCACATAAGGCTAGCACAAAAGGTTATAGCCATGTAAAACGCTTTCAAATAGAAAAACGTGAAGATTTTGCGCAAGTTTCATTCTCTAGAATCATGCTTCTCTGACTGATCGCTTAAAATAATATGGTTTCATCCAAAACACAACAACTAAAAGACAGGTACTGTACAAGTAATGTTCATTTTGAACAAAGTGCAAATGTTACTCAAAACAGGAAGTGACGGTCATGTATGATGACGAAATATGATCTTTATCCGGGCGAGGGTAAGGTTCAGGAATGAAAAGCTTAAACATTTCTGAGCTGAACTCGTGCCACATATTAATCCTATTGCTCTTAATCTGTGTGTTGATCATAAGCGGGTTCTTGGAAGGGCTTTCAGTCTGGATGTGAAAAGTTTGTGCACTCACTGCGCTTGACTACTAGGGCATTGAAGTAGAGTGTATTTCACAGTGAGGTCTGTGCTTACAAGAGATTATCATCAAATATTTTCCCTTGGAGTCATTTTTAGATAGTAGCCTGGTCATGTAAAATTGAATTTTAATCAATGAAAAAGACAAACAGATTTATTTATTAGTATTATTGTTACCTTGAAATTACACTAGTGACAGTTAAGGTTAAGATAGTAAATGCTGATGTATGAAAAGTCCATGAATAAGTGTTAAGGAAACAGCCAAAACATTGATTTGCATATTTAAGTAATGAGTGTAATATTTGACTGGGTTGTTATGATGGTATGAAAAAAAAATCATGTAGTGAGTTACAGGCTATAGAAAGTTTCTACAATAGCAGAGACTCTCCGAGCAGAAAGCCGAACACGACCAGTTTTTTTTCTCTCTCTCTCTCTCCTCGAAGTAACGTTAAAGCCGATACTTTGTATCTCCGTTAGCTCGGTTGCCGCTTTTACGTTGAACCTTTATCGCTTACAGAATGAAACGTTGTATTTTGAGATGTCCGGATGCGACGTTTGAAGTGAAAGTCGTGTAAACAATACGGAAATGTAAGAAATATCTGCTTTTTCTGCGTGCACTCGGCTAGCGCTAGCTGCTAGCACCGTGAGCAGGATTCAATCACAGCACAAGGCTGAGGAGCTCGGTAACAGTATCCGAGGAAATAACACCAACACTCCGAGTGTGACGCCTGGCAAAGTTACTACATGCTTCCTCGGATGTGGAAGAAGTATTTTAAGGTGAAACCAAAAGAAAAGGAGAAAAACGTAAACAAAAAAGGGAACAAAACAAAACAAAAAAACAGAGCCGTGAAGAACCAGGCGTGCGTTTCGTTTCCCCCCCTACATGCCCGTGTTCATCATTAGCAACGCGGCGAGGGCTCATCCTACCTTCCGATGTAGCGTTGTCCCTGAATAGAAATAATACGCTATTCCTAGGATCCAGAGCACAGCGAAACACAGTAATATCCTCGATTTCCGGCGCATGGCTGCGTGTCTGGACGCACTGCTTCACTGGATGGCTTCGTGTTTCGGTGTTAAAGCCACCCGCTCGTCCAGGCTACGTGCTTCACCGGAGCTTCAGCGCTCTCTGTCTACCACTAGTTGGGCAGAAGAGGCAGGAAACGGCCAACATCACCGGGTTAGAGGGGAAAGGGGAGCCGACTTTAACCCAATCACACGCGGCAAAGCAGCAGGAGGAGGGCGGCGACTTACCCATCCACAGCCTGCGGGCAAAACGCCGAGCCCGGAGCTCATTAAAACCGAATCAAACTCAGTATTAAACAACGTAACAGCTCGGAGGGAACTGTCATAATCAACATAACGTCAGGGAGCATTGCATAAATGAACTACATTTTATATATATAGTGAAATAAATAAATGAATGAATGAATAATCGGAGCAAAAGTTTCACTCTGTGTTAACACACACTGGTATGATATATATTTCATTTTTTAAGTGGTTAGCCATGTGGTCGTGGACCTCCAGGGTCCAGGTTCGATTCCCGGCATGGGTCTGTGTGCACAGAGTTCGCATGTTCTGCCCTTGCTTGGGGGGTTTCCTCCGGGTGTTCAGGTTTCCTCCCAGAGTCCACCCTGCCTTGTGCCCAAAGTCTCCTGGGATAGGCTCCAGGCTCCCCTGACGCTGTACAGGATATGCCGAATAGAAGATGAATGAATTAAATTCAAGATAAATACACCCAGGTATATTTCAAAAGGTGGGATTGATTGATTGGTTGATTGGTTGATTGGTTGGTTGGTTGGTCCATCCTTTTTTCCATACTGATTACTGATTTTGTGTAGGGTTGCACTGGGTCTGGAGCCTACACAGGGAGCTCAAGGCACAAGACACCCTAAATGGTGTGCCAGACCATTACTGGGCACAAGCACACACACAAACACACACATAATCGTACACCACAATCAATCTGGAAACACCTGGAAGAACCAGCTTTCCATATCTTACATACATGGGGGAAACCTGAGAACCCAAGAAACCCACAGGGACAGTATGCACATTCTACGCATTTTTCAAATTCCAGCGGAACAAGACGAGCCACACAGTTTTGTCTTATTGATGTCAATAAAAAAAAATACAACTCACTATCAACTCTATCCACTAACAAACCCTGTTTTTCCGGTTTCTCCCTTCTATGCCTCAGACACCTTTAAAATGTACTCCAAAGATTCAACTTTTTAAGCCATTTAAGCTATCTCACCAACATGAATCTCAGAAAACAATAACAAAACAAAAAAAAGGTAATGGCTGCTATAATCTATTTAAAGGAGCCTTTTATAAATTTTAGAGCCCTCTGCTGCCTCTAAGGTGAATGACAGTCAGTGATACATACCACTATATACAGTACTATAGATCAGTAACAGTAAATCGACGTGATTTACTGTGTGTGAATGATGGACCAGCATTTTATATAGAGATTGTGATGCAGGCTTCAGATATTGCGATTGGCAGGATAAAGTTACTGAAGAAGAATGAAGAAATGCATTCTTCTTTTATGAACAGGGCTCATTTACAGAGCTACAGTACCACGGTAAATCTAGGATCTCTCTTTCACTGCGCTGGATTTTAAAATGTATTAGATCTGTTTTCCTTACAGAACGCTGTATCATTTTTCAGACCATGCCATCTGTTCCACTGCCGTTGTTGCTGTCATGATTGTGAATCCGGAATTGTAGATTGCAGGAATTAGGCAGCGTAAAGCTACAAAATGAGAAAGTCTCATTTTATAACGGCTTTTTATTTTTTATTTTTTTATAAATGATTATATGAAAGCATCAGAACACATGTAGCTCACGTTTATTTGTGTGTCAATCTGCTGAATATGAATGACAACTGATAATACCATGTCTTATGAGCTGGTTCTAAGCAGCCAGTTATGTCTCAGCTTTCAACATGTGTTTAATATTTTATGGACATCTCATCTGTATTACTTTGCCTCATTTCACGCTCATTTCATGCTCAATAGTACGAAATAACTAAATGTTTTGTAATTTAACAATGAGAAACAGTGTACATCTTTTCGGTAATTAGATGTTTATTTAACAGTTCTGGAAGGAGTTTTCAGTGTCAGCAGGACAGTTTTTCAGGACAGGTTTCTTAGTAACATGACAAGCTGCATTTTACTCTGATTAACTTCAGGAGAGAGAAAAAGAGAAGTTGTTGAGTTTATAACTGCTATTCTGTAATGTATACCAGGGAGTCATTTGTTCAAGGATAACTTGTTATCCTGTGATACCACATTAATGATTCACGTCCTATAACAGCACATATAACTGAAGTATTTTATTCATCACACAATCCTCCTCAGGAGTGGAACTGTGGAATTCTGTGGAAGCAGATGATGTTAGTGTATGAGCATGTACCGTGTGTTAGATTGGCACCCTGTGCAGGGTATACAGTACCTTGCCTTGTGCCCTAAGTCCCCTTCGACCCTGAATACAGGATATTTCGGTATTGATGACTTTTTTTTAAATACTCAAACAAGCAACATTCATTATATAATTAAAGTCTAAATTCTAATCTTTCCTTTAAACATTACCTGAAGCTCTGATTGTATAACTGCATGAATGTGCACATTTACAGGAGCTCCGGATAGTGTGACAAGCAACATCATTAAATTGTATTCTGACTTTACTTAAGACTTCAATGTTAAAGTATCGTATTCATTATACAATAGCATTCCGATCGTTTTTAATTACCACCTCTATTTGGTGTCATAAGTGCTCAGCTTCATGGCCTCAATGTTCACTGCCATCTTGTTTTATTCCATTTCTACAGTGCTGATAAATATTGAGTCCAATGTGTCATTACCAAATTGACAAAGCCATCTCCAATGAAGCAGCATGAACATTTGGAGACAGCTAGAGTTACAGTATCTAAGTTCTAAGGAGACAAAGAGGAATGTGAAATGTCTGTGTATATTATAGCTTTACCCAAAACTCTGAGCACAGTCCATAAAGAAATATCATTTAACCTTGGAAAAAAAAGAAGAAAAAAACTTCAGCTCCAGGAAAATCAGAATGACATACCATCGGTTTATTATTACAGAGCAATTCTGCACTGATCAATCAATCATCTTTAGCACTAGATTTACAGCCGTCAGGATCAGAAATGAAGGAACGGGAAGCATCGATTGATGACCTACTTTTCACAATATGGTTTCTCTTCTATCTGGATGAATCTGAAACACAGCAGTATTATTTATTTAGTTCTTTAATAATAGACATCTTAAATGAGAATGGTTGAATGTAGTAAAGTGGGTGTAGGTCTTTAATACATACTTTTTTTTATTTAATGGAAAAACTGGATTTAAATTGTGTCTGATAGTCTGATTAATAGAAATATTTGATAATCATATTCTTAGTATCACTTTGTTGTTAATATCACCAGCATCAAGTGATTGTTTTCCTTTAATCCCTCATCTAAAAATTTCTTTTTTTTTTATTCTTATAGCTGCTTTTAAACTGTTTATACACTCAGTACTGTTCAAAAGTTTTTAGCAACACTTATTTCTTCATATTTTGCTTCTAATGAGTCAGACTTTCTTGTATTTTTATGTATTCCTGAGCAATAGTTCTCCAGGCTTCCTAAGTGACTTTTTTTTTAGCACTTATTTTCGACAAGCTGTTCACTGTCTAATATCCAGTCCAGTCCCTGTACCTGACCAGTTTCAGAGGAATGTTTTTGTGACCTATGAATCATTCAAGCATAAAGTGAGAAACCGGTGTAGATGATGACAGATGATCAGGCTGGTGATCAGTATACTGGTGGAGTTGAATGCTGAGTGACAAGAAAACGCAGCTTGTCATTTTCAAAAGAAAGCAGAAAATGTTTTTTTTTCCCCCATGGTGGAAAGTGACTTACTGACTCGCATAAAGTCTTGAAATCTCAAGTCAGCATCTCATTCAGTATGTACAATATGTAGGTTGTTTTTCTTTTAAACAGTTTTTATGTATATTAGATTATGTAGCTCATCTCAGATGTTAGAATGCTATTATATGTTTACCTTCCTAGAGACAGAAAGAAGAAAAAAAAAGTTGGCATTTCAGAGTAGTCAAATTATTGTGCTGCATCAAGCAAAGAAAACAACTAACGTGTTTCGACATTACGGGAATTGAGTTAAGAACCCATTACAAGTGGAAACCAATATTTATATTTTGATGGTGAAAGTAAGAGTATTTACATACACACAGTATTATGAGAACATGGGATTGGGACTAAACAGCTGTGTGACCCTAAGAAAACCACTTGTTAGTGAAACAATCAGAAAAAAATGCTTCTTAGTACAATGGAAAAATGTCATGTGGTCTGATGAGTGCAGATAGACCCTATCCCAGAGTGATGGGTGCGTCAGGGTAAGAAGGGAAGCGATGCAGCCATCATAGTGGTCACTGTGATCTGGGGTTGCTTCAGTTGGTCAGGTCTAGTCTCAGCAACGTTATGGGGCAATAAAATGAAGTCAGCTGATCACCTGAATGTACTGAATTATTATTAGGTTATATATTATTAAAAACGGAGTTTTTCTTCCCTGATGGTACAGCAATATTCCAGGACTCATTGAGGAATCTTTTTTTTTTTACCCATGAACTGGCCACCAAACTGTGTGCTGCAATCGAATCTGCTGTAAAGGTGGTGGAATGAAATCTTAGAGTGTGTGACTTTTTGGGCTAGTCAGTGTACAGTATATGATTCATTAAGCATGACTCAATTCGTGTTTCAGCTAAAGTGCGTTAAGACTGACGGGAGGTCATTGCAACTTTCACTCAAACGACGTTGCTTTCTTGCTGCTAGAAAACTGTTCAAAGGCATTCCAGCTCATTGTTCCACTTGTCCTTGACTGCCGTCTGTTTTTTTTTTTTTTACCCTGCAGTATCTGAGTATGGCAGCTTAATTATCCATCCAACTGTTACACCCTGAGCATGGCTGCCTAAATGCAGCGATTTTTAATTTGTCTATGGTGAAGTGCTTGCTTCTACTTACAGCAATGCCCCACAGCAGAAGATTGTGTCCATGCCTCGATGTGATTAATATAAGAAATTACAGATGCAGAATGTGCTTTTCATCACTCTGATATTTCAAGTTTAGCCAAAGTAATGAAAAGCACAGTATAACTCCCTTTTGGGAGAGATGTCATGCTTCTTCCATCTGTTTTAGGTTCTAAAATGGGCAAGAGAAAAACAAACATGATAAAAAAAAAATAATAATCTTTCAGCATTGCAAAAAAAGTTTAGAATGTTTGTCTGGTTCAGGTTTTTTTCTGTCAGGTTGCATTTACAATGATGTACTTTTTCTTCCTGGATCGTACCTCTGGATGACACAGCTTGTTTTTACTGGGAGAAAAGAAGAAAAACTGCCATGGTTTTCTGACTGTGCTACATTTAAACATATCAATCATATGATGCAATGTTAACAGCCAATTCGGCGTCGCTTCACAGAGAACAGCCTACCAACATGACCACCAAAGACCATAACATCCAAGAGCCATCATAAAATCTGTCATGTTCTTGTTCAATATATGACTTCTTACACACACCTGGACTCAGTTATACATCATGCCACCAGGATATTCCACCTGTACAATACGATCAGTGTTTCCTACAGTACCTGTTGATTAGAACTCTTCAACTTGCCATAGTGTTGTTGTTATTTTTTTTTTTTTTTTGGTTATGATGGTTTTTTTTCGAGTTATTTGGTTTATGGTTTTGTTACTATGATAGTTAAATTAGATACCGTGAGAAGAATAGGAATGGTATCTGCAGTAGTTTTAATGTTGAGCAATGTAGCCCGGGGTTTTAAGGCGTTCAGATTTCTGAAGAATTAAACATACTGAAAGTGCCGTTCAACTAAACAAACTCGTCTGTCTTAAATTACTGTAGGTGCAGCAACTGGTATGATTATTCATACAATGATTAATTATATAATTATTCTTATTTAATGACATGCATTAGGTAACTTAGGCCAGCCAATCTACTGTACCTACGTAAAGAAACTTCAGAGCCTTGTGGAAACCCAACGCACACAGAGAGAAACTCAAACTGAGGAACACTTCACTGACTTGACTTCAGAGCTTGTAATGTAAATATCCTAAATTGTGGGGCAGAGTGGTCTTGTGAACCAAATGTTATCCTGCCTGTGTAGCGCCACTGGAGGCTTGGAGCCAATCCCAGGGAACGAGTCAGGGTCCACCTTAGACGGGCAAGGCAGGTGGGAAATGCCAGTCAGCCTACACCCGGAGTTGTGAGCTGACAGCGCTAACCAATAAGCTAAAAAAGCACATCCATTGAGGTGACATTTTGTCTTTGTTCCCACTGACTCATCATCAGGAAGCTAATTACCAAATAGCACCCTAGGACGAGCTACCTGCCTGGGGATCCTTCCTGCCCTAAAATACATTGTGTCTCTCTAATCGGTACTCTGATTATGATACATTTCAAAGAGGCTCAGGGGTATAAATGAAAGAAATATGCATTTCACAATGCAGAATGTTATCAGAAAAGTGTTTTCCATCAAACTAGAACTCTGACTCTATTAAATCTGTAAGTTGTCTTTGTTTGCACTTTTTGTTTGTTGTGCATTTGTATTACAGTTACTATAACTGTTACTATACATTTGTTACTATATTTCTTTTCACTCAGTAGCTCTTCTTAATACCCCCATTCCACTCAGCTCAGCTACAAAATCTTAACCTTGAATTCGTTACAACCTCTGGAGAGCTTGATAGATGTCAGTAACGGTTCCTCACAGCCTTGTTTGGGCTTGGTGTGGATTTTGTCGTGTTCATTAGCGTCGTTAGCGTCGGCATCTCCTGACTGATTTTTTTTTTTCCGTTAACGACTCGGTAACACCTTGTTATTGATTCTTAAACGCTGTTATCGAGTTGTTATCGATTAGTATCTGTTGGTATCACCTCCTTACCTGTTCAGCAGCATTCGGCTACCAAAAATCCTCATATTTAATATAGGTGGAAATAATGACAACTTTAACAAAGTAATATTTTAAGCAAAATAGTGATGATTAAACACAATTGAAAGATATAATCTGATGCACAGTAGAAATGTTTTAATCTTAAATATCTGTGATTTCTGATAACTTCATAATAGTCTGATGACAAATTTACCATGAATATTTTATTCCTAAAATATATGTATTTTAGTCATTTCATTTTGATTTTGATATCATTATGATATTTATACATCATCAAATTCTACTTACAATAAAAGCACTTTGTACAATTGATCTAAAATCGATTTATATTTACAATAAGAAACACATTGCTAATCACAAAAATACAATCACCAGCAAGGACGCCAACACGTCTCAAGTTCAAAGCATTCAAGACAGTTGCCAATCTTCCCAGGAGTGGACGACCCACCACATTTAGCCCAAGATCAGACCATGCAATGCTCAGAGAAATAGAAAAAAGAAAAAAGCCAAGAGCTACATATCAGACCCTACAAGCCTCACTGAGCATATTAAATATATGCTATATATTTATACAGTTTTTATTATATTTTTTTATTTCTTTATTTATATTAATATATTATACAGTTTTTACACAGGAAGTAGGGTTTGTTTGGAAGGGTTCCCATGAGAAACCTCTTCTGTCTAAAAAACAACATGGAAGCACAACTGAGGTTTGCAAAACTGCATCTGAACAAAGACTTCTGGAGCAATGTCCTATGGACAGATGAGACCAAAAATGGAGCAGTTTGGCCTTAATGCCAATGCCATATTTGGTGAAAAGCAAACACAGCGTTTCAGCAGAAAAACGGCTTATCAAGCACATCGGTGGAGCGATGATGATACGGGCTTGTTTTGCTGCCACAGACCCTGGGCATCTTGCAGTCACTGAGTCATTCATGAACTTTGTTTACCAGAGTAGTCTAGAGGCAAATGTGAGGCCATCTGTCTGACAGCTACAGCTTAGTTGCGATTAGGTCATGATCCTAAGCACACCAGAAAAATCTACATCCGAATAGCTGAAAAATAAAATAATAAAGTTTTTGTAATGGCCTAGTCAAAGTTCAGACCTCAACCCATTTGAAACGCCGTGGTGGGACAAATGCACAAAAACTTCAATGAACTGAAGCAATGTTGTAAAGAAAGTATTGCCCACATGTTTTTTTTTTTTTTTTGCTTCATTTTTGTTAAATAAATAATAGCGCACTGAAAAAAGTTATATGTGGTTCAACTGAGGTTATATTTGATTAATATTGATCTGCAACGATCAGAAGATTTTTAGGATTTTTTTTTTTACACAAAAACATAGAATTAAAAGATGAGGGTACTAACTTTTACATATAACTGTATATTTGGTATTATGTTCAGGAAAATCAACCTTTAAACAGGTTTTGTCATCATTTTTGCTGAAAAGTTGTCAGTCAGGTGCAGAGGCGTCACGGTCGTTCAACTCGACGAGGCACGTACCCCCCGAAATTCGTCAGATTAGTTGGATGTAGTGGTAGGTGGATACAGTTGTATTGCCTAGTAGACTGCTCTCCAGAGCAGCTGAGCCAGAGATATTATGAGCTGATACACAACTGTGGTTGTGTTAATGTTAGATTGCTGTATTTGCTATCATTACGTTATTTTATTTGTCAAATTTGTCATAACTCACTGAAGCTGAGTTCTGATAATGTTATTGACAAATAACATTATCAGACAGTCAGGGGGAGCTCAGTGGACCATGGTTTGGTAGGTCCCAAGTTCAAATCCCATACCCACCAACTTGTCCCTCTTGGGCCCTTGAGCAAGGCTCTTAACCCACAGCTATTCAGATGTGTAATGAGATAAAAATGTAAGTCGCTCTGGATAAGGACGTCTGCCAAATGCCTAAATGTAAATAAAAGTGCTGGCCTTCTTGAATCCCTGCCTTCTTCCGTTCTGTAGCCACACCATGCTGAGGAACAGCTTAAATGATTTTGTAGTGTTTAAAAATGGTATGGCGATGTTATAAGAGAACTTTAGGTTAAGGTTAAAAGCTAATAAAAAAAAAGGAACACACCTGAGGCAATTTTTGAAACACCTGCGATGCCCCGACCACAGGCGTCGAGGCACTCGGGACATTGTAGATACATGGACAAATCAATGCCAGGGGGAAATCCAATACTGCGAGCCATAAAATATAAGGAATTAAATATGCTGGTAGTTGCAAAAGTCACTAAGAATAAAAGCTTAATTTAAACACTGAAACGATTATTGAATAGACCTAAAACAAGTAAAACAGAGCCTTGGATAGTTGAGATACACCAGAGGTTGAGATCATGTTAGATCATACAATGCCTAGGATTATGAAGCACTTACGATCAACAACTGCATATGTACATTGTCTAAACAAAAAAAAAATGTCTCCACTGTGCTTGCAAAATGCGATGAACGTAAAGCATATTGTTGCTAAACTAACCGACACTGACCTGCACAAACAGAGACCAGAGTATGTCCATGTGTGTAAATGTTCTCCTTGTGTTTTGTGGGTTTCCTTCAGATACTCCAGTTTCCTCTGACAATCCAAAAAAACATAAACAATGATGCCTCAAAAATGAATACATATTGGTATTGCAAGGCTTTATATTGTCCCCTCTCTCTCTCCACTACATGTATGTTACAGTACATTTCTATTTCTAGAAATCTAGATCTCTATCTCAGAATTAGAATCTCACTGTTTTCCATGTGTGTGTTTATATGAGCTCAATACTCGGGTGTGGCTCCTTTAGCTCAATTTACTACGTCAGTGCTGCATGACAGGGAGGAAATCCACCTGTGGCACTGCTGAGGTGTTATTGAAGATCAAGTTGCTTTGATAGCAGCCTTCAGCACATCTGTATTGTTGTGTCAGGCACTTCACATCTTCATTAAATGTTTATACCAAATGAGCAAACCAGTGGCAATGGCAGCAAGGAAAAACAATCTTAGCTGGTTGACATCAGAAAGTCAGATAATAAATAATTTCTCTTTAGTAACATTATAACTTTATAGCCCATAGGGATCCATGGTGACACAGGTGTCAAAATCCATTGAAATATTCTGAAACTCGTGAACTCAATTCATGACGTGACATCTAATGAACATCCTGGTGCAGTCATGTGACAATCTGTAAATCTGTGTACTCGTGATATCATTTCCAAAAAGCTGGTGTGGTAGCACACGGGACAAAAGCAGCCAATTTTTAAAAAGCTTGTTATTTTTTGTTACTGCAAGTATGTTTCATGCTATTTAACCCTTACAATAATAACATCCCATATTTTATATTTAACCTGCTCTGGTGGCTTTCATATGAAATGCTGGTCCTATACTAAACAATCATCTGATCTCTGATTTGCTTGAATATTTGCTTGTCATATCAAAGTTTACATAAATTTACTTTTCTCACTTGTGGTTCGTTCTGTAAAATGAAATAAAATAAAAGAGAATTAAGGGATTCGCCTATGCAATTATTAATCTGCACACATTAGATCTTAAAAGACCGATGTTTGAGTCTGTCCTGTGAATGTTAAATACAGTATGTGTTTTTTTCACTAAAGCTCATACTGTAGATGTGCAGGGAAAATATTTGAAGTCGAGCGAGCTCGAATACAAATAATTGACACATGGACTATGTAAGATTTTTGTCTGTATTGTGCTTTTCACTGATTTATTAAAGTTTTTTTTACTCCAGGGTCCATGTTTTCCTCCCTTATTATTATTATTATTATTATTATTATTATTATTATTATTATTATTATTATTATTTATAATCTGGACTAAAATTGCATTTAATAATAACTTGGTATATATTTACCTTAGATCAAAGCAAAGTAGGAAATGTTACATTTGAGACACCTCTGAGACACTCTTAAACTATCACACATTTAAGAGTACTCTTAAGTTTAAATAATGTTGTACATTGCTCTAAGTATAAAATAAAAAATTTTTAAAAGCTGATTTCTAAGATTGTTTCTCAATTTTAGACGAACATGTTCTAACAGGTTTATGCACACAGGACTCCTGCATGCCAAAGGAGCATGTACAGTAAGTGGCTGCAGATGTGGGTTGCAGAATGGCGTTCTCCTTTTGGCACTAAGCGTTAGCATGGAAACAATTACCTTGCCGCCTGTGAAGTATAGTGTAAGTCTAAGAGCCTGGAAATGTGCCCTTTTTCCAAGGCAGATGGCACCCTGCACAGTTTGGCTCATACTAAGATAATTACATGGAATATGGTGAGGTACAGTGAGCATGGCAGCCAAACTCTGATTCAGACATTGAAAATAAAATCAGGGGGGAAAAAATGAATTCTGCACGGCTGACACTGTAGTCCCATAATCACATTAAGCAAAATCCCATCAAGCAATTTTAATTGAATCAACGCCTACAGCTGCACCTCTCATTAAGCTCAGTGTTATTATAAAATGAGATCAGTGTTGATATTAAGTCCCTGTGGTCACATGGTGCGGTAACTGAATTAGACTGTGTTTGAACAGCTAATGGCAAAGCATGACAATGTTTATACCACTGCTTTTAGTTTCATTTGAGCACTACAATATTTATCACTTTCATAAATTTTACCAAATGAGCAAAATCTGTTTTGTTATAAATATTTTCCCGTTGCTATTCTCATGTTCTTGAAGCTGTCTTTGCCGCTCTAATAAAAAAAAATCTTATCAAATACTAGAAGATTTGAAATAGTTATTTATTCATTTAGTTCTGACTAATTGTATTGTGTGCATTCCAAAGGAAAATATAGTCGCAAGCACTGGTGACGGGCCCAAGACGGGCATGTGAGACAGAGATGTGAGTGTATGAGTGTTAAAATTTTTGATGTGTGATATGCACGAGTATGAGTGTGTTTGTGTATATGTGTGTGTGTGTGTGTGTGTGTGTGTGTGTGTGTGTGTGTGTGTGTGTGTGTGTGTGTGTGTGTGTGTGTGTGTG
>JAAGKR010001854.1:82814-98687 GCA_011419295.1 Clarias macrocephalus
GCTTGTTCTTACTTGTTTGTGGAGATATTGCTTCTGGTATTATTTTTCCAAAACATTGTCCATACTTTGTTTGAATGCCATGTTTTAGTGTGTGATTGAGAGCAAGGGATGACATGAGTTTCAGGTCAAGCAAGGGAGATGAAGGGATGATGGTGTGCTAGAAGATGTAAGTGTGGTTTGGATTGTTTTTCAAAGAGATGGCAGTGGGAATAGGAGCGAGGCGATTGGCCAGGCTGTGCATGTGAGCAGTGATGCAGAAGGGGTGAGGAGTGCGAGGGAGGGAGGGGACACTGCAGAGGTAAGGGATCAGGAGAGGAAGACGGACCACTAGTCTCACCACGGAAAAGAAAACGGAAAGAGGGACTGAGCGATGGAGGACAGGGAGGAGACATTTACCCTTGCAGATGGCCGTGTATTGTTTAAGCAAGGAAGGAAGAGGAAGAGAAAGAAGGGTGGCGAAAATGTGACACTGAAGGTGCGAGGTGTGTAGTGTTTCACTGCCCTCCACAAGGGCTACATACAGGGGCACTGCAGTCTCAGGCTTCAGATACACAATAGAACGCATAGCTTGTAGCTAAGAGGTGGCTTTGGTTAAGAGCTGTAACTGTGCCTGCAGTGCTTCCAATTTTCTTTATTTTTGGCTAGTGCAGTTTCATTTCAGTATGCCTTTTTTGCCATTTGCTAAACTTGGTTAGGAATCCTTACTCACCCCACAAACTGGTCATTAACTATTGGAACTCTAACCAGCTGCATTTGTCCTTGTGACATTGTCTGAATAAGAACGCAATGTTCCTGGTGTTCTGTGCAGTCTGTCTGCCTAGATCTTGCTCTGTGAAGTGTGCAGTACAAATGCCCTTGGTTGAAGATGGACACTGAAAATGACTGAATGTTGTAATGACGCATACAAATAATTAGCCATTTTTGTAGCTTCCTAGATTTTTTTAACAGACTGTGCATAGTTATGGTTGAATGTGTTAGGCAAAGTGATATTTAGTTAGTGTTTTTATTCTTAGGCTCTTGGACCAAGTGGAGTTACTTGTCATTAACAGTGTAATGTTAAGGAAATTAGGATACACTATCCACCTGCGTTTGTACTTATAGTATAAAACATTTTGCTAGCAGTATAGCTGCATTAATGTTAACTTGCTATTTTTGAGGATGTTGCCAAGTTATTGCAGGAGTGTGCATTGATCCTTTTCTTGAGGCTGTATCATACTCTACATTGGTCTTTAGTGGACAAAAGAGCTGCTTTAGTGCTGAAGACATGATGGTTGTGGGGGCATTATGCTAAAAGCTGCTGGTTTGTATCACATTTGTGGGCTGTTATGTTGGTGGGTGTTTGACATCTCACTGGGAAAAAAATGGGGCTAGTTAGATTATGTAGCTTTTCTGGCTTGTAATTATTATATTTAAAAAAAGTATTTTTATCACAATATCACAAAATGTCACATTATTGCATCTTTTGACATAATCAATTGTATTTTGATAACAATATTTTATGTCTGAATCAGGCCTTGCGCCCAACCCTGTTGCTAATTCCTGCCTAATAATGCTCATAAGATGGAGGTAAAAAATATAAAGATCATGCACATTGATCAACATTCATGATTTTAAAGCTACTTTGATAATGTGTTGAACAGTAAATTGGTGGTCTGTGTTGAGTGAGTGTTGCATCATAGACTTGACATTGTCTGTCTGTAGGATGAGTGATAGGTTTCTAATTGTCTTTTTTCCCCACTCTCTTCCCAGCGGTCAGGCACGCGGCGACGTTACCATGACGATGGAATCTCTGATGATGAGATCGAGGGGAAAAGGACTTTTGACCTGGAGGAGAAAGTATATGGTGATTGCTTTGGTTCTGATAGAATCAAACGCATGGAAGGAAAAGGTACATCCCACTTGCACAGTTTTGCGTTTACCACAAGTGCTGCATATCTGTTATCAGGACTTGGAGGATCCCTAGAAGTTGTAATAATTTTTAGTGGAACTGCTATAAATCTATTTTATGGTAACAACATTTATTAATATGAAAATAATTTAAGGCATAATCTGCATTTAAAATTATCAAATAATAAATTTCCTTCCTTTTAAACGTTTCTTCAGTTTTGCCATCAGTGATGGATTCACAGGCACATCATTCTTAGAGATGTAATTTAATTTACAAATTTAATTGTTTTGTTTCTTTCGCTGAGAGCAGATCTCCAAATTTCATTGTATTCTGCCCAACACAATGATAATAAAGGAATTCTGTTCTGTACAAGGGTTAGAGTTAGGGTTGGAGGGAAAAAAAATAGTTTTTAGGTCTGAATTTGACTTGTACGAACGTAGGACACAGGCATCACCTTTATTCGCTGTTCAGACCATGGTCAAGCCAGCCACAGTAGAAACTGTAGTACATCTCTACGCAATAGGTATGGTAACTCCCCTCAACTGAGCAGTATTATACCCCCAACTGTTTTCATGAAATCTTTCCCAGGCTCACAGTATTATGCGATGTGTAATACTGTATGTCAAATATGGGATTTTGTTTAATGGCAGAGAAGAGCTTGACTGATTGCAGTTTTGCAATCATTGTCATCTAGAATGATGTGAAAATAAAATAGACATGGGTAAATTTATTTTACTTGGTAAATTGCTGCAATAGTTAATTAGCAGTAGACTGTAACTGTGGTATTGATTTTAAATGTTTTGCCCAAGAATGGCAGGCAAGGTTTTGCTGCATCAGCAGTCACATGCTTTGTAGTTGCGAAAGTCTTCCCTTAAAATTAATAGGATGTAGTGCCATGACCTTGACGGTTGACATTGCCATTAGTAATAGCCAGGTCCCAATGCTTCACTGTTTTGTACCACTGAGCAGTTTTGTGATGAGGTTCAGGCACACTTTGAGTAACTGTATTCTATAACTGTCCAAACCACTAAGAATTTGATAATTTGTTGATCCTGCATGAATGTTGATATTGATGGTGGATAGCTATTGAACAGTAACAGTAAGCACCATTTAGCTTTTTAGAGAACCTGTTCTGTTCTCATCAGAGCACTGATGTTAATGGCATCCATTGCCTTGCCCTTAGTACCTTATACTATACCCTTTGTAGAAGAGCGCACTGGTCACCAGTCTAAATGGTAGAACATTTGAAGCATAGAACTCCAGACATTTTAATGTGTTCATAGTCTGAAATACACCAATGTGTGCACAGGGCAACATTGAACATGCAGTACTTTATTGGTGCATTTACTTGATTGAATTTTAATTTTCTTCTTTCTTTATAAACCTAGTATACAAAAACATACTGTGAAACCAGTATGCAGATTAAAGCAAGCTCTGATATAGCAGCTCTTGTCGCACTGGCACACACAATTTTTTGGTGGTGGAGCTAAAAAGGGAACCAAGGAACCATAATTGATTTGGTTACATGGTTGCTGTAGTGGAAAAGATGGGTAACCAGTATATTTCTACAGGTCCATTAATGTACTGGAAACTGGCCTACGCACATAGTAAAGCAATCTTCCACCATGTTAAAAGAGCATTAATTGGCCCTTATTTCTACTGTCAGTTAATAGACAGAATGTTTCCTCATCTAATTTGTGTGCTTTTAGGAACGTAATTACAAAGCAGAATGATTTTATATAGCATATTATTTTCATTGCTTTTTTTTTTAAAGGTCTGTAAACTAAAGTTTTTTAGCAGGTGTAAACAAATTTTAATTCAACTAATTAAAATGACTAACTTTTTTGTTTCTTTTTCCAGATTTCACTTACGAATTCGTACAGAGGGGAGGACTGAGGGATCCAATTATCTTTGAACGACTAGATGGTCTTGGAATCAAGTAAGACATCTTGTCTCATATCTATAGTGAATATGTATATTACACTTCTTGCACCCTGTTTCACAGAGTATCTTCGCGTTTTTGAACCTAATCTCTTATTATATTTGTAGCCTTTTAATTATTTGGGGACACCTTTTCCTGTTTCCTGTGAGGGGGAAAAATATAGAAATTAATGGGAAGCAAAAACTGCTTTGGTAAACTTTAAGTGTATTTACTTGTTGAAAGGAATTTTCAAGCCAAAGAACCTGCTGTTATTTATTAATAACCTAGTGTGGTTTCTGATTGTACATATGTAATACATATCTTTAAGGAAAGCTAAAAAATGTGAAGAAATTCTTTAGTATTTTTTTTCTTTCTGAAGCTTCTGTTAGTGTAATTTGTCATGGAACACTACCATAGATTAATTTCGCAACTGCCTATGAGTGAATTTTAATAGATTTTTAGTTCAGTTCTTATTACACAATGCCAAGGCATAATGAAATTATTATTTTTTACCTTTCTGGTAGTGCTACCGATGCAGAAAACAGATATTAACTCAAACACTATAAAATTGCATAACTGTGTTTTCTTTATCTGCCACCCATCTTTTTGTCCATTTAACAAGAAATGAAAAAAAAATATATATATAAATATATATCAAAAAACAAACCTATGACAAAGCAAAAATAAAGTGCACAGCATTTGTTTTCCCTATTTTCTGTTGTCACTGCATACAGTTCGGGCATCAGAGAAGCGTAATCTGTTTTATCAAATACATTTATAAATGTTGTGGTTCTTCAAGTGTTAACATATTTATATGTTTAGTCAATACATGCCTATCTTTTGAACTTTTTAGATATTTGAGCAATATTTATGAGAAAATCATCTTTCCGAAGTCCACAGCTGGATGTGCTGCAGCAAGACATTTTGAGACATTTAGTTATCTCTACATTTCATGTTGTGTTTTCTGTCTTTTTCTATGTTTTTTTGCTGCATTATTCTTTCATTTCTTGAGTGTTTTTTTTTCCTGCTGTTTTTCTTTAGAATGCCAGGGTCAGACTTCACTGTGAATGATGTGAAGATGTTTGTGGGTAAATAATTTACTTTTATTAAACTCTAACCTATTTCCACTGTAAGACAAAAAAATACATTGCTAGACGTAAGTACTATTTATTAACTACTTATTAACTATTATATTAACCACTAATGTTAATAGTAAAAAAAAAAAATGCTAGTTGGTGTTAAAATACTGTAAAGATAATCATCAAAGGCTGTAACTCATTGTGCCATTGTGAGAATGCCAAACCTTTTCTATGGCAGGCAGTCGGAGAATGATTGACGTGATGGATGTGGCTACTCAGAAGGGCACAGAGATGTCGATGGCTCAGTGGAGGCGATATTATGAGACCCCGCCTTCTCAGAGAGAGAAGCTCTACAATGTCATCAGCTTGGAGTTTAGCCACACCAAAATGGAGAATTTAGTCAAACGACCTACAACGGTTAGTGTATGTCAACAAACAGTGAAGTCTCGATTCACTTTCAGGTTATTATCCGTTCTTCCAATTGGTATGTTTTTTCTCTTGTTGTCTCACAGGTGGATCTGATAGATTGGGTGGATAATATGTGGCCACGGCACTTAAAGGAAAGGCAAAGAGACTCCACCAACTCCATTCTTGAGATGCAGTACCCTAAAGTGCAAAAGTAAGCTAAAATAATGCTTGGTTTGTGAAATCATGTTTCACCAACAAATGGTTAAATTCCTAAATTGGTTAAATTGGTCAGGAAGTGTACATTAGTTTGGTATACTTGCATGGTTCAGACTGTAGTTATATTATGCATTTGTTCTACTACCATAATGCCTTATCTCTGTGAGTGCTGTGAAAAGCAAGACTTTTGGTCAGAGGAATACTTCCCTAGGCTTCTTGAAGGACTTTTTGCCTGTCAATTTTTCAAGTTTTTTTGCCCCTCATTTTAAGTTCAGTCCCTGTACTTGACTATGTACCAGGAATGTGTTTTATTTTTTATTTATTTTTGGTCATTTGTTAAGCCACACACAGGCACATGATTTGTTCAGGCATAAAAAAAATCTAACTTATGCCTTGAACCAGTGAGAAATGGGTGCAGATGATGACACATGATGAGGCTTATGATTTATAGAATACTGGTGATTGTGAATCCTGAGTGGTCTGGACAAGAGGAAATGATGTTGTTACATAACCATTTTTTTATTGTTTAATTGAAATCTTTAGCATTGTAGCCTGTCACATTAAAATATATGTTCCCATTTCTTTAGTTTAATTTAATTTAATATGAAGAATTGATGGCTCATACCAGGTCAAACACAGGGATTTTTATGGTGAGTGTGTCACACTTTAAGACCAATAAATCAAGATAAAACATGTTGTTGAAAAGCAACAAAAAACACTTAAACATTGTGTGATGCAGTGTTTTGTAATAAGACAGTTACTTATACATTGGCAAAAGAAACATATGTAACATTTTTGCAAGCAAATGCCAGTTATGGTGCTTCTATTTTCTGAGTGACAAAAGACATGCTGTTTATTTTAAGAGAGAAGGAGATGCTAATGCAGGAGTAAGTGTTTGTTGCAGATTTAACATGCATAACATAATCTAACCTGTCTTACATACATTTTGCAACATTGTGTCTAGCTATAAACCAGTAAAAACATACTGTTCATTAATAAATTAAACATTGTAATCATTCACACATTGCTGTGGTCTGAGTGAACAGTATTACTCTACTCTTTACATTGTTTCAACAGTGAAAAATCTAATCACATGTTTTTTTCACTTTTTTATTGAGTCAGTACTTGTTTGAACAGCATATAAGCATTTGGCAGCTGCAAGAATTGCTGTTTACTGCAACTGGAGGAATGCTTTTTCTCAAACCACATGCTTCCTTATACTCCTTTAGTACACGGTACAAATGACCTTTTACCTTGATGTTTCTCTCCTTTCCTTTCTTGATCTTGATGTTTTCATCATATTTTTGTGTGCAAAGATACTGTCTGATGAGCGTTCAGGGCTGTTACACAGACTTCCACATAGACTTTGGAGGCACATCTGTGTGGTATCACATACTGCGAGGATGCAAGGTATGTATGATCTTGTCAGACTAGACATGATGATCATTAGAATGATAATAAGAATTATAAAATGTTTCCATAGGTTTAAAAATATGGTGTTTTAGTGATACTTTGCCAGAATTTTTAAACTGGTATGAAGGGCATTACATATGTGCTAAAAATGTTTGTAGCATTTCAGTTCCTTATAAGGAACAACTCAAAGGATCCAGTGTGGTTACTTTGTCTCACAAATCTGTCTCTTAATGGCTTGAATTGATGAAAACCAATATACCTAAACTAGATCAAGCAGATCTGTGTCAATCACAGATTTATAGTGGCTTTTAGAATCTGCCAAAAATTGTTTAAGTGATTTGTACTTGGCTCAGATATAGCCTCCATCCTGGACATTACTGCATGTCGTATTCCGTTTCAAGCACTCATAGTCATGGACTGCATAAAAATAAAAAAAAACATGTAGCAACCTGTAAGCATGAACTCAGTTACTCTATTTGACAGGGGTATGGGTAAAGGTGTAAAGTTTCAGGGAAATTGTTAGTAGATTTTATGAGTTAGAAAAATGTAATTACACTGAATAGGGTTTTTTTTTATTGTTGAAAAAATATTAGTTTAAATTTATCGACATTGCTCACACCTGACATTTATGGTCCATTTATGGACAGTATACATTTGAAGATTCATGCACATTTTCACTCACCCTGGACATTTCTATTTCATTTAATTTTGCACGTTGCAAATTTCTCTATATTTTTCATATACATTGCACATTTTTCAATATTTTTCATATTTGTAAAGCCATTATTGTATATTTGCTAAGTTAAAAAAAAAAAATTAATATCCTTTATTTTATGTTTTGCTGTTCTATTTTTTTTCTTTTAAGTTTTTCTATATTTGATTCTTATTCCATTCCCTAATTTATTTCTTATTGATAATTTAGTTTTTAAGGTCGCAAGCGGTTGTGTAAGCATTTCACTGCATATCGTACTGTGTATGTGACAAATAAAATTTTAATTTGAAATCAGTTGCTCTTTACTAGTACTTTTGAGGAAATAAAAGTATTTGTAATTGGAAAGTAAAAAAAAAAAGTGTCACTGTATCAATAAGAGCAATTGTAAAGGAGTCAGATGAGCCAGTGACTGACATTCTGTACCACAGGTATTTTGGTTAATTCCCCCGACACCACAGAACCTGGAGCTCTATGAGAACTGGGTGTTGTCTGGAAAACAAGGAGACATCTTCCTTGGAGACAAAGCCACCGAGTGCCAACGCATTGAACTTAAGCAAGGGTACACTTTTATTATCCCATCAGGTGAGTAAATATAAAATACAGGCAGTACTAATTAGTAATTTAAAAAAATTGTGTAATATCAAGTTACATCAGTATTGAATCCTGAAATTGTTCTTTATTAAGATTCATGTTTATGTAGACATTCGCTTGTGTCTGCAGGTTGGGTTCATGCAGTGTACACACCTGTGGACACAATTGTGTTTGGTGGAAATTTCCTCCACAGTTTTAATATCCCCATGCAGCTCAATATTTGCAACATTGAAGACAGGACACGGGTGAGCAAAAAATTACATAGAGTTAAAATTCCTGTGTCATTTGTCTTTTTTGTGCACTATTAAATGTACCTCTTGCTAAATTCAATTTCAGTTGCAATATTTAAAATTTTTGGAATCAACTTTTTATTTAATGTTAACATGTTTTTTTTTTTTATTTCACTCTCCACTGCTCAGGTGCCTGCTAAATTTCGCTACCCATTTTATTATGAGATGTGTTGGTATGTGCTGGAGCGGTATGTGTACAGTCTGACCAACACCTCCTACCTCATCCCTGAGTTTCAGAAACACTCTCTAGGCATTGGTTGGTATCTCAGCAAGAACATTTAATCTTAACTTGCTAAACTGGCTATTGGTGAATAGAAGGTACTTTAAATCAGTAGGCATAAAACTAACTTTGTCTTTTTTTTTTTCAGATTTAACCCATTGTTTGATCATTTTAAGGTCTGTTTTATGCAAGGAATATGAAGTGAAAGTATAACTTTCTTTCAGGCCTTAAACGAGAATCCTCCAGTTCTGAAGCCTTGAATGGTCATGTAAAGGATGAAGATGATCCTCCCTCTCCTTCAACTCGGCCAGGGATGAAGGTCCACATGACACCTTTTGAGGTGGAGGGATTATGGAATTTGCTTGGAAAATTAGAATCCCTCCCCTCACACAAAAAGTGTGTCCCTGCAGGCATACACAATGCACCTGCCTTGCTCCATGACATGAGGGTAAGCGTAAGGAAATAATGCTGATCAAAGCATTAACAAGTATATTAAATGGATTATGATGTTTAAGCACTTATTTGTCATGAATATTTGTGATACAAAGAAGGCAGAATATGAGCATTGTTGGATTTAGCATATTTAATCATCCTACTTTGCAAAAGAGACATGCATCACTCGGTTGATGTTCACTTCTATATACAAAACGAGTTATCTTTAAGTTATAACCTTGAAATAAAAAAATGCACCTTAGCTTCAACATCTTAGTTGAAGTTACTTGAAACCTATTCATCTTTTTCATAAGGCTAATGCACAGTGTGTTTTCCCCAGGCATTACTTAAAGAACATGCTAATGATAACCCTAAACTCTCATACACTGGAAGACCCATTGTTAAATGGCCAAGGAGGGTAAGATGATTCTAAATTTGAATGTAATAACTCAGACCATGAAAATTCTCTTAAGTATACATCTGACAATATGTATTACTTTTAGATATATAGTCAGTTAATTAGTGATTTGTACGCAGGTTCTTTCATGTGTTTGAGTATTGTGATCAATTTAAATACCTAGTATTGATCTTTTAGTCTTTTGTGTACACTTTGAACTTTTGAATGTAAATCGAAAGTGCTATGATTATCATTACCCTATTTCCTACTGTTTCTTCATCTCTCCTACATGGTTTCATTTAGCCATCCTGGTACCAGCCTCCCCCACCTCCTGCGCCAGTAGGTCGTCCCAAATTAGCCACCACTCCTATTATCCCTCGTCCAACAAAGCCGGCCTCCTCGATGTCAGCACTGCGGCGGCGACGTGTACGCTGTAAACGCTGTGAGGCATGTCTACGGCCAGAATGTGGCGAGTGCAATTTCTGCAGAGATATGAAGAAGTTTGGTGGCCCTGGTAAACTGAAACAGACATGTGTCCTTCGCCAGTGTCTTGCGGTGAGTTTAGAGTTGGTGTGTGCGCCCACGCATGCATGTTTGCTGCTTATGCGAGTCTTCCCTAGTTTGGAAATTCTACACGATATCACAAGAATTATGAGGTTATTAGAAAAAAAAATCGTTTGAATGTATTGTCAATGTTGAATCAAGCACAGTTGAATACAATCATGCAAATAAAGACCACAGGCTTTAGTTACTATACACATTAAACACACCTGGACTTTTTTCAGATTTCAACTATCCAGGTTGGGTCAAATGTTTGGTGCATGCTGAGCTGCTCTTCTTCTCATCATCGATGTAAAGAGTGATTTAAAAAGTTACTCTATATACCCTTCTTGGAAGTTTCAATCAGTCTGGCCATTTTCCACTCACCTTTTTAACTGAGAAGCCATTGTCGGTTTCCACCCACATCACTGTTGCTTACTCAATGTTGTTGTCAATATTGTCTGCTGTGTGTGAACACCAGAGTTATGAAATATTCAGACCAGCCCATATGGTTCCATCAATGGCTTATGTTCTTATTAAACATCAGAATAAATAAGTTTTATAAGCTCTGTTGTCTAAAGGAATTTTTACACTATTCATAACTGCATAAATGTACCTAATAAAATAGTAATAAAACCAGTAGCTCGTATCTGGCGCCTTAAAATGTAAAATTCTGTTCACCCCTCTTTCTTCTATAGCCTGGTTTGCCCCTCTCTGCTGTGTGTGAAATTTGTGAAGAAGGAAACCAGGACACTGGAGAAGAACTCATGGAATGCTCCAATTGCGCACAGATTGCCCATCCTAGCTGCCTTAAGGTATTCGCACATGTCAAACAGTACTTGGGTGTCAAATATGTAGGTTCTGTTAATGCTTCCTATCATAGCCAAGGGTCATGAGTAAGATTTGTCATTTGTTCCAAATTGTCACAAAGCAAATGCTGTTTGATGTAAAGATCATGCTGCATCTACCTATACTATAGTGCATGGAAGCATGTCTAGAAGCATTTTACCACATTTGCAAGTAGTATATGGCATATAAGAATTGTGTAAGATAAGTATGTTAATATTCTTTTAAACTGGTCTTATTTGCGTGAATACACTACTGAAAAAGAACTTGTGATTATTTTTCTTCTTATGAATTATGTTGTCCATAAGACACTAGGAGTTTTGCACAGAATGGTATGTGGGTCAGTACTAATCTTATGATGTCTATGGAGATAATCACCAATATGTAGCTATTTCAGTAGTTATTGATAGCAGAACAGTATTCATTACTTGAGACATTTTATGTATTCAGCATAGTTTACTGTAATTGTAAAATTATCTTTTTGTTGTGCTCATTAATTATTTTTTTTCTACAGGTGCCAGGTGAAGGTGTAATAAACAAAGATCTGCCAAGTTGCTGGGAATGTCCCAAATGTGTCGTGAGCAAAGACACGGACTCTGAGGTAAAACATGCGCCCATAGTTTTTGACAAGCTGATTGTGAGAGAATGGTTTGAGTTTCCCTTTCGTACTAAATAGGGGAGTTTTTTTTTTCAGGATTCCTTTTTAAAAAAAAAATTTTTTTTTTACACATTTATTTTTTTTTTTATGAGGTACATTTAAGGCAGTGCCACTGGATGTATACAAGCACATAGCTCTAAGTGTTTAACAGTGCTGCTTCTTCCCCTGTGTGTCAGTCGTCGGGCAGTGGTGATGACATCACGGCTCAAGAGGGGTCAGGGGGGCTGAGGGTCGAGGGCGGGGCGTGGCACGGGGTCGGGCGGCCCCCTTCCTCTCTGCCACCTGGGTCGCTACGGAAACAAGTGGCGGCCCCCGAGCAGCGGCTCAGGAAGAGGGTGAGAGGCTCCGCCTTTCTCACGCCACGGCTGCCGCACGTACACCCGATCTCCTGCTATCCCCTTTTCTCTGTATCTCTTTTATACTTCTTACTCCCATTTTCCTGTTTCTATGTGTCTTACGATCTGTCTTGCCCTTCCTGCCCCTTTTCATCATCATCCCGTTGCCCATCGCTGCTCGAACTGACTGGTGGGGGAGAGGTCCTCAGAATCAGCTCTGTCCGCTGCCTGTTTGATTTTTATTTATTTATTTTTACTTTGATCATGACACGAATTCTATGTGTTTGCATTTATAAGGGCCTGCATTAAACGGCAGTTTTCTTTTTTTTTGACAGAACAAGTTGGAAGCGAGCAAAATGCATGTAAGTATTAAAATAGTAGGCACAAAAAGTATGTATTTGTCTAATTACCACTGCTCTGGTACCAAACATTCCATACATACAAATTTGGTAGCAGGCAGGAGCCTAGTGTTAAGTGGGTTGAAGTAGTTAACATTGCCTTGTTTATACAGCATGGTCCAGTTAAATGTTCTCCCCACTGTGCAATAAAAATACTGTGCAATATCACTGATATTCATTGTAATATACCCCACATCCTATTCCATTTCTTATATATTTATTTTGTGGTGTGTTTTTGGTTTTGTCATCTCTGGAAGCTTCTGTCATCAAAACAAATTCCTTGTATGTGCACAAACATCCTTGGCAATAAAGCTCTTTCTGATTCTGAATATACATGGACAGGATAAAACACAAAAAAAGATTAGTCTGCTTCAGTTACTTTGTTGAAGTTAAAACTCTAAATTATTTTTTCTCTGAATTGTTTGTATTTTGTCTTTAGAAACGCAAGTCATCCTCGCTGGATCCTCGTGTGGCTAAGATCTTTCGCAGACATGGAATGGATTCAGGGAGTGATGACGAGGATGGAGAAACAAGGAAAAAGATCTCCCTGCACTCAAGGGGTGCAATTTCTGCTCGCCGTGCCTTTGGCTCCAGTAGGCGTGGTCTGTTAAGAGGTTCTTCTCATCGAGGGGCCAGAGGAAGTGGAGGCTTAACCACAAATTCCTCCTCCCTGAAAATAAGACGTGGACTTGGTGTACGGGGTGAACGTGGAGGGCGTGTTCGTTTAAGAGGAGGATCCAAGATGCACCGAAGGCGGTATGAAACTGAGGATGATGACGATGAGGATGATGATGAGGATGAGGAGGAGGAGGATGATGAGGATGAGGAGGAAGAGGAAAGTGAAGAGGAGAGGCACATGGGCAGGTCTGAAAAAGAGCACCGTTCAAGGCGTCGGCGGCGTAGAGGTGAAGAGGATGATGAAGATGATGAGGATGAGGATGATGAAAGTGAAGAACAAGACTTTGATGGAGAAGATGAAGAGATGGAGGATCTGGATGATGGAGGAGAGGAGGATGAGGAGGATGATGGTGAGAACCAGTCAGATTCGGAACCTGACCCTCCTGTTCTGCTTGTCTCAGACTTAAATGATGAACTGTTAAATGGGTCTTATCTGACCGTTACATTGCAGCGGCCATCAAAGGCTAAACGTGATCCGGGGTCTATTGTGCCCAAACTGGAGGCAGCCATGTCCCCTCGCACACCTGGTAATGCTGATTTACTTCAGCGTAAATCCCTTCACAAGTATCGGCAAAAAAATGGCAGCTCTCCTTCCCCTGGAAATGGTCTTTCACAACCCAAAGCCACTCTAGCATCAGGCCGTCATACACGCCTCAGGGTATTAAACCTTGATGGTAGAGCATCACCTTCTTCTACTTCCTCTCGCTCTTCCATTTCTCCTCCTCCACCTCCCCCGTCATCCACCACCATCTCCTCCCCTCCTTCCCTCCTCACTCATCCTTCATTCCGAGATGTGGGGAACGAGCCAGGGTGTGAGAAGGAGGTGTGGGTGTCAGTGTTTCGCTACCTGAGCCGAACAGAACTGGCTGTGTGTATGCGGGTTTGCAAGGCCTGGTACAAATGGTGAGTAGAGGTGCAAATGTTTACAAAAAAACGCTTTCGCACGAATTGCTTTTTTTGTTTTTGTTTTTAGTATTATTTAAATATGAAGTTTAGTTTGCTATTGAAATATAGACCCACATCTTCCATAATAAACTCATTCCTAAAGGCCTGCATTTGTATAGTAGAGCACAATGTATTACGATGCACTACAAATGTAAGTGTATTCTAGGTTAGAAATTTTCAGCTCTTTGAACATGTGGTTACAATTTGACGAGTTTCTGGACTTTAATTAAATTCTTCCCAAAATATTGTTTTGTATAAAAAGATGCATTTTTATTGTGTGGTCACAAGGTCAGGTCCTGATATTGCTACAGATGACCAATTTTGGGTAATCTATTGGGCCTCAGTTGGGTAGTAATTGAATATTACTTTTCTCCCTTTTTGATTAGATCACCACTATCCAATTTTGGACATCTATTGTCCCATGATCTCATTTTATCAACATGCTAGACAGTAATGTGGAAAAATGACCATAAGTTAAATTCATGGTGGTTAAACACTGTATGTAGAAGGCCTTATCTTGGGAAACAAATAAGTAAATAAATAGGCATCTGACCTCTATCTGACTCCTCATGAACAATTTTTCTTTATCATATTATTAAGCTAGAATTAGGCACTAGATGATGCAGCCATTTCAGATGCAAACAGTCATTCTATGTTGAGATGTATTAAACTACATTCAGATTTAAAGAGCCGCAAAGCCGTTTCCATGCTACACAAATGCCTGTTTGTACATACCTATCATTATCTTGCTTTTTTTTTGTTTTTTATAATGATTAAAGTAGGATAGCTGAAAGACTTTCTTTTAACATTTTTTGCCTCTTTTACTTTAGGTGTTATGATAAGCGGTTGTGGAGCCGGATAGATCTCAGTAGATGTCGCTCCCTCAGTGCTCAGGCTTTGACAGCTATTATTAAACGACAACCTGTCACACTTGACCTATCCTGGACACCTGTGTACAAAAAACAGATGACCTGGCTTCTCCACCATCTACCAGGTATTATTGCTAGCAACAATATACATCAGTGCATATGTGCTTCTCCATAATAACAAATTGTAATTTTTTAAAAACTCTATTACTATACAGAGTTGAAATGTGTGTATGCAATGCGTACATCAGGTTTATTTGATTAATCTATATTAAGTTGCAGAATCCAATATGTCTACCTAAATAAATAAGTAAATATAATGAAAGTGTGTGTGTTCACATACAGTGTGTCAAAGTGAGTACATCCCTCACATCTCTGCAAATATTTAGTAATATCTTTGACAAAATGAAAAGTAGTCTGTGTAAAGTTTGTATAACAGTGTACATTTAATGTCCCCTCAAAATAACTAAAAATACAGCCAATAAGAGCTGAACCCCTGGCAACAAAAGTGAGTACACCTAAGCGTACACATTTTCTAAGTGAAAATGTGAAATGTCAATATTTTGTGTGGCCACCATCGTTTTCCAGAACGGCTTGAATTCTCTTGGCCATGGAGTTCACCAGAGCTTTACAGGTTGCCACTGGAATCCTCTTCCACTCCTCCATCACAACATCACGGAGGTGGTGGACATTTGACACCTTGTGCTCCTCCACCTTCCATTTCAGGATGCCCCAGAGGTGTTCTATGGGGTTTAGGTCTGGAGACATGCTTGGCCAGTCCGTCACCTTTACCCTCAGCCTCTTTAGCAAGCCAGTGGTCATCTTGGAGGTGTGTTTGGGGTCATTATCATGCCGTAACACTGCTCTGTGGCCCAGTTTCCGGAGGGAGGGGGATCATGCTCTGCTTCAGTATGTCACAGTACATGTTAGAATTCATGTTTTCCTCAATGAACTGTGGCTCCCCAATGCCAGCAGCACTCATTCAGCCCCAGATCATGACACTCCCACCACCATGTTTGACGGTAGGGAAGACACACTTG